>JAJMZS010000437.1:0-38232 GCA_023807205.1 Isotricha prostoma | reverse complement strand
AATCCCCAATCCCCATCCCCAAGCCAATTTTTAAAAAATTACTATAAAACAAATTAATAAAAAATAATATAAATCCTATAAAAAAAAATAAAAAACAAAAAACACAAAAAAAAAAATAATAAAAAAAATATTTTTAAAAAAACAATTTTAAATAAAATAACAAACTTAACAAAAAAAAAAAATTAAAAATTTAAAAAAAAAAAAAAAATCCAAAACAACCTTATTTAACTTTTTTAGCTTCTTCCTCATTAACATACTTCCCAATTTTTATACAAGTACTATATCTATTATTATCTCTAAAAGTAAGAACACTTTTTTTAAATCCTCCAATTTCACAATAAATAGATCTAGCAACTTCAGCATAAATTTGCCATTTTTCACTACCAAACTCTTTAAAATTATCATACATATAATCAGTAGGTTTCATAATAGGTAATTCAACATATTCAACAATAACACACAATTCACATAATCCTCTCATATAATTAATAAAAACATCAGTATTCCCACAACCAACATGATAATTAGGATTTGAATTACCTTTAATCATTAATGGCTTAACTGGTAATAAACTTTCAAAAGCTCCTTTCTTAAAAGTTAATAAATCTCTATTTGATGTTGTTGTTCCTTCTGGAAATATCATTAAAGGAGTTGAGTATGTTCCATCATAATATGATTGTTGTCTTTCTCCTATTTGATTTAATATTAATTGTCTATTTTCTTCATTTGTTCTATCTACAAAAAGTGATTGAAGTGATATTGCAATTGAACCAAATAAAGGAACTTTTTTAACATCTTTTTTTGATATAAATCCTGTTCCAAAATATGTCATTGCTAATAATATTTCTATAAATGATATGTGATTACATATTAAACTACCATATTTTTCAGTAAATGATATTTCGTAATCTGGACCAAAATATTTTTTGTATATTTCTTTTATTTTTTCATTGTCTTCTTTATGGAAATCTATTAAAAATCCTGAACCTAATAAATATAAACTTGTCCAAAAGTTTATTTGTGATTTAAATGATGGTCTTTCTGTTTTTGATATTATTCCTGGAGTTTTTAATCTTTTTCCTTTGAAAAGTAATATTATCATTAATGATGCAGTTGAGAAAACTGCAATTGATAATTTTATCCAAAACATTAATAAAACTCCTATAAAAAGTCTTAATATTTTTATTGGTTTATCTTTTCTAGCATATGTTTCAAATTCTTTATGAATGTCAACTTTTTCTGATGGATTTGAATATTTTGGATATAATTTTTTTTCATAGTAACATTTTTCATGATTATATATTAAATATGTTACTATTGCTGATAGGAATACATAGATTGAAATTAAACATATTTGTAGAGATCCCATTTAAAATAAATGTTTAATTGTTATTTATTATATATGATTTTTTTATATTTTTTATTTTTTTTTTATCTTTAATTTTTTTTTAATGTTTTGGATATATTTATTCAAAGATAAAAATTTGGGAAAATAAGATTATTTAATAATTAATTGTATAATTATATTTTCATAAAAAGAAACTATAATATAAATAAATTAAAATTTATAATTTTATTATAATAAAATATAAAAATCCAAAAAAAAAAATATCTTTAAAATAAAAATAATAAAAAAAAACAACAAACAAAATAAAAAAAAAATAAGTAAAAAAAAAAAAAATAATAACCAAATAAAAAAAAAAATGATGTCTTTCTCCACATCATCAACATCATCAAAAGACAATTCAGACTCAGAAATAGCAATAGAAAAAGATATAATCTTATATTTAAACAAGCAATTAGGAAAAGGTGGTTTTGGTCAAATCTATAAAGGTGAACACACCCCAACTCACATACCATTAGGAATAAAAGTAGAAATAGTAAATTCTCATCCTCATTTAGAAACAGAATACGCAATAATGAATATATTACAAGGAGGAATTGGAATACCAAAAGCATTTAAATTCATATCAACAAAAGAAAAAAATTATTTAATAATGGAATTATTAGGTCAATCACTTGATAAATTATATTCCTTATGCAAAAAAAATTTTGACTTAAAAACAATAATTGAAATAGGAATTCAAATGATAGAAAGAATAGAATTTATACATTCAAAAGGGATAATTCATAGAGATATAAAACCAGCAAATTTTTTAATTGGATTAAAGAAAAAAAAAAATATAATTTATTTAATTGATTATGGATTATCTAAAAAATATATTGATAAAAATACAAAAGAACATATTCCTTATAAAGAAGGAAAAGGATTAACTGGAACTGCAAGATATGTTTCTTTATTTACTCATCAAGGAATTGAACAAAGTAGAAGAGATGATATTGAAGGAATTGCTTATAATTTAATTTTTTTAGCTAAAGGAAAATTACCTTGGCAAGGTGTTAGAGTTAAAAATAAAAAGGAAAAACATAAAAAAATTATGGAAAAAAAATTGTTGTATAGTCCTGAAGATTTATGCTATGGTTTACCTGAAGAATTTTGTGTTTTACTTAATTATGCTAGGGGATTAGAATTTAAAGAAAAACCTGATTATGATGGAATTAAAAAAATGTTTAAGGATTTACTTATTAAAAAAAATTTTACTTTGGATTGGAAGTTTTGTTGGGATAATAAATGTGATGAAAAAAATGAAGAGGATGTTAAAGAAAGTAATCCTTAAGGTTTTATATCTTTTTAGGATTTGATTTTCTTTTTGGATTTGCTTTTTGCTTTTTTTTTATATTTTTTTTTATTGGGAATAATGATTAAAAAAAAATATAATATATATTAGATATTATTATTATAATTCCTAAATAGAAATAATATAATTTAGATTTTTTTTTTAATTAAAAATATATAATTCAATTAAAAAAGTTTAATTTCTAATAAGAAATAGAATATAATAACTAATACAATGACTTATTTAAATATTGAAATATAAGAAATCAAAATAAATTTAAAATTTTTCTCAAAATTGAAGAATATTAGGAAATAATATTAACAATAAAGAATAATATAATAAAAACATCTTTAATCTCCAATAATTAAAATTTAATATAATTAAAAAAAGAATATAGGAAAAATATAATATATAGTAAATTTTTTAAAATATTATAAATTTATTCATTAAACACAATTTCATACATATATCCCCATCTTTTTCCAGTTATTAAAAAACTTTTATTTTTATCATTATAAGCAATACCATTTAAAACATCTCCTTTATAAAAATTACTAGTAGTTAAAATACCTTTTTTAAATTCATATTCAATTAAATTTTGCATATTATAAAATTTAATAATTTCTCCATTTTCAATATTAACTTTAGCAATTCTATTATCTAAATAAATATTTAAATAAATAAATCCATTATTATAAATTAAATCATTTAAATATTTAACAGAATGACCATTAAATTTTACATGAATAATATCAATAACTTTTAAATTTTGATTACAATCTAATCTAAAAATTTTATCACTACCATCAGTTGCAAATAATTCATTTTCTTTATTAGAAATACTTAATCCCCATCCTTCTTTCATTTGATAATCCATATTAATTTCATTAATTTTTTCTAAAGTATTATAATCATATTTAATTATTTTTCTTTCTCTCCAAGTTAATTGATATATAAAATTATCACATTTTGCAATTCCTTCTCCAAAATAATTATTATTCATTTTTGTTTCTTTTATTATTTCTAAAGATGGATATTTTAATTGAATTATTCTTGATTCTCCATATAATCCTCCACTTTCATAAATTGATTTTTTATCATCTGAAAAAAATAAACCTTGTGTATATATTTTATTATCATTTTTTCTGTAATAAATATTTAAAATTTTATATTCTGATGAATTAATAGGATTTATTGTTTCATTTAATTTCTGACATATTAATATATTTGATAGAATTAATAAAATATATAAGTTGAAATAATTTTTGTTCATTATTTTTTTAAATTATTATGTTTTTGAAAAAAATTTAAATTATTGTTTATAAATTAATATGTTCTTTGATAAAGTTCATTTAATACATTTTTTTGGGAAAAATAATAAAAATTCCTTAAGAGCTTTTCAAAAAATAATTGAACCTGATTATGACTTTTCAAGAAATATAAAAGAGAAAAAAGTAAGAAGAAGTAATTCATTATATTTTTCTGAAAGTCCATATTGTTATGATAAAAGTAATTTTAATGAACTTCAAAAAATGTATTTAAAATATCAAATTGATAAAAATAAAGTAATTCATAAGAAAAAAGGTGATAATATTAAATTATTTAAAAATAAAAACCAAGGAAATGCACAATGGGAAGGATTTTTAAATAAAAAAATAATAGAGAATAATAAAGGAAAAAAATATTTTCCTGAACAAAATTATTATAATTTTCATAAATCTACTTCAATTGATGATTTATCAAATGAAAAAAAAATTCAAAATAAATTAAATTGGAGAAATATTTCTCATTTTGAAAATTATATTCCAAATGTTTAATGTATTTAAAATTATTTTTTTAAAATTAAAATTATTTAATTTATTTTTTTAAACAAATAAATAATTATTAATATAAAATTTTATTAATTTTATTTAAATATCTAAGAAAATGGTAAGAATGAAAAATTTTAACTTTTTAGAAAACTTTTGCCTTAAAAAAGAGACTTGGTAAGAAAATAAAACAAAATAGACAAATTCCAAATTGGATAAGATATAGAACTGGAAATACTATAAGATATAATGCTAAAAAGAGAAATTGGAGAAGAACAAAATTAGGTTATTAAACAAATTGATTAATGCTATGAAATGATAAATAATAATATTTAATAATAAAAGTATTATTAAATGAATTTAGTATTTAAAATTTTTTCTTTTTATATTTTCTTTTTTATAACTTTGGAAATTTATTTCATAATTTTAAAATTTTTATATTATAATATAAAAACAAAATTTAAATTTTTTCCTATTAAAAAAATTAAACACAAAAAAAAAAATAATAAAAAAACAATTAAATAAAATAAACAATGACTCTCTATATACTTAATAATTAAATACTTTCCTAAAAAAAAATTCAAATAATCAATCTTAACTAATCTTATTATAAATTTCTTCTCTATACATTTTTAAACTTTCTCTAACATCATCAGGTCTTTCTTTAGCAATTCTAATAAGAACTCTAATTAAATCAAATAAAATAAAATCATCACCATTATTTTCATCTCCAATAATAAAAGGTTTAATAATAATTCCATTTTCTTTTTGTAATTTAATATTAATTGGTTTATCATCAACAATAATAGTTCTTTTTAAATCTCTTCCTAATTTATTTAAATCTTTACAATAATTTTCATTAATAAAAGTTGCATTTTGTCTATATAATCTATATGAAAAATATTTTTCATCTTTTTCAATAAATTGAATTATTTTATCTGCATATTCTTTTAATCCAGTTGTAAATATAATTAATTCATAATATGGAAGAAGTGAATGTAAAAAATCTCTTAATCCAGGTCTTAATAAAATTGAAGAACCATTTTTTGGAACATGTACTAAAGTTTCATCTAAATCTAATACTAATGTATATGGTTTTGTTGGAGGAAATGGTATTAATGTTGTATTATTATTTTGTTTTGTTGGTGTTAAAATTTGATTTTTTAAACTTAATAAATTTAATTGATTTAAATTCTCATCTAAAGTTATATTTTTTCCTTTAATTGGTGTTTTTTTTATATTATTTTCATAATTATTATTATTATTTATTATATTTTGATTGAAATTTTCATTATTATTATAATTTATATTTTGATTTATTCCATTATATATTTTTTTATTTGAAATATTATTTTCTATATAATTATTATTTATTTGTTGTTGATTCTCATAATAAATATTTCCTCTTTGAGTCATTATTATATTATTATTATTTTGATTATTTTGATTTGTATTTGTTTTTAATTTTTGAGTATTATTATATATTGGAACTGTTGGAGATGATTGATTTGGAGGATATCTTTGAAATCTTTGTTTAATTGGTGTTGTTGATTTTATTGGTTTCCTAAATAAAAATAAGTTATTTGAACTATCAAAAAATGTACTTATTCCATTTATTGTTGCAATATTACCTTGTAATATTTGAATTTTTTTATTTTGTTTTGAAGTATTTTTTGAATTATTATTATTTGTATTATTACTAAAAGTAGAATTTGAAGTTTTTGATTGATATTGATTATTTGGAGAAATTTGATTAATTGATTTAAAAAAATTTTCTGCTCTTCTATTATCAATATTTTGATTATAATTATTAAACTCAAAATTATTATTATTTGAAATATTATTATTATTTGTAATATATTCTTTTTGATTTATATTTAAATTTTGAATTTTCATTTGTTTATGTCTTTCATCCCTTATTTCATCATTAAAGAAATTATAAATATTATCAAATGACTCTATTTCAATTCTTCTGAAATATTTTAAAAGGTAATTTGATATTGTTTGATTTATTTTATTTAATTGATTGATAACTTTTAAAATTCTATTATTCATATCTTTACAAGATAATATTAAAACTTGTGATTCATCTTTTGCATTTATGTTGGGATCATTTAAAGAATTTCCATAAATTGATTCACTCATTAATTTATGAATATTTAAAATATTTTTAATTTCTTCAAAACAAAATTTACTTTTATTTTGAATATTAATAATATAAATTATTATTATTGAAAAAAACATTAATAATAAAGTATTTTTTATTAAATCAAAAAATTCACTTTCTTTATTTTTTTCAATAATATCATCATAAATTATTTTAAAAAATTCAATCCAAGAATTGCATTCATTATAACAAGGATAACTTTGTAAATAAAATTGTTGAATTTTATTAAAAATAATATTTATATTATTTACTAATTGTTTAAATTGAATATCATTCATTAAAATTTTTTCTTGAAGTTTATTATTAGGAGATAAATTATTAATTTGGATTTCAGATTGAATTTTTAATGGATTTGATATAGAATATAAAGAAGATGATGAAGGAAAATTACTTTTATGAGTATTTTCATTATTATTATTTTGTATATTTTTACCAAAATTAAAATTGTTAAAATTTATATTTAATGGAATATTTTTAAAATTTGATAAAAAAGCTTTTTGAAAAATTATATCAGTTTTTGGATTGGATAAACTAATTGCACTTTTATTACTTCCTATACTTATTGAACTATTTTTTCTACTTGTAATAAATTCTTCATTTTTTGATGACATTTTTTACTTTATTTATAATAATTTTTTAATTTATTATTTCAAATCTTGTTTAAATATTAAAATAATTTATATTAAAATGTTTAAAGCATCTATATAATAGATAATTTATTAGATTTATTGGAACAATATATTTAATATTAATTTTTACTTTTTTATAATTATTATTGCTTTTTTTAAATTATAATGAAATTTAATTCTAACAATTTTAATTAGAACGTTTATATTCTAGTATTTGATGCTTAATTCTTTTTTAATTTTTTTTTAATTGAAAGTAATGTTTAAATAGAAATAAAAAATAATAATAAAAATTATGTTATTAATAATGTAGAAATCAACTTTTGTTTGAAGATACAAAAAGTCTAATTTAAAATATGTTTTATAAAATAAAATTTAAATAATAAATTGTTGTTATAATTGTAAAATATAATTATTTGAATATTTGGAAATGAAATATAAAAAAAAAATAAATTTATACTTCAAATTGATAATAAGAAAAGACATTTCTTTTAAAAAGTATTTAAAATATATGAATAGAAAAATCTTTTATTCATTCTTTATTTTTAAAAAATATTTTCTCAAAAATTATAAAAAATAAAATAAATAATCATATTTCATATAATTATTTATTGAAATTTCAAAAAAAAATAGAATCTTTTGAATATGTGATATTAATTTTTATTATCATATTCAATAAAACCTTTAATTATATATTCAAATTGTAAATTATCAATTGTTTTGATATTTTCATAATTACCACTTCTATAAACTTTGATTATTGTTTATCCATTAACTAAAAAAATTCCTTTATTTTCTTTATTAAAAACATTTATACACATAAATTCAATTTTTATTTCTTTTTAAATCCCTTTATTAATAATGTTTGTAATAAAAATTGATTTAAATATTTTTTCTAAAACTATTTTATTGTAATTAATCCTTTTAATAGTATTCCAAGAATAACAAATTGCCTTACTTATTTCTTGAATTAATTCAAATGTTTTTTAAATAAAAAAATCTTATTCTATCTCCTTCAAAAGAAAATAAAATATCCATATTTTCTAATAATTAAATAAGATAACATTATAATTATTTGAAAAGTTATTATCAATTTTTTGTTATTATTTAGAATTTCCAAAATTTTAATTATCTTATCTAATGAACATGAAATTATTTTATTATTTTGATAATAAAGTATTTTATAAATTATATCACCATAGGCATTTATAATTGAATTGATATTTATAAATTTTTATTCTACTATATACCAAAATTTAATAATTTTAACCTTTGAAAAAGTAATAAAATTGTTATTATCTTTTATTCTTATATCAATAATTGATTTCATTATGGGGATTTATTTCTTGTATTATTGACAATTTTTCATCTAAATTTTTAACCAATAAATCCTTATCAAAATAATTTTTTTATTAAATGTTTATTCTTTGATATTGATTTTACAGGTTCCATCATTTGAAATATTTTTTAAATACATTAATTTATTTTTATATTTAAATTTATTTTTAAAAATAATAATCGCTATGCTAAATGAAGGAGATATTGAATTATTCTCAAATCCTATAGAATTAAGAAAACATAATCATAATAATTATTACCAATCAATCTTATCAATAACTAACAAAAGTAATAACTTTATAATATTCAAAATATACATAAATCAAAAATCTTCATCATATAATGTACATCCATCAACATCATTTTTAAAGCCAAATAGTCAAACAAATGTAAATATAAGAAAATATATTAAAGAAGAAGAAAATGAAAATATAAATGATAAATTTTTAATAAGATTTTATTCAGTGAATAAAGCAGTTGAGTCAAATGATGAAGCAAAATCAATGATAAAAAATAAAAATTATAATGAAGAAGATAAATATGAAGAAGTAGTCAATATAATTATAAATAATGAAGAAAAAGAAGATTTTGGATTTAATAATAATGATCAACAAGAAATTATAGATGAGAGTAAATTAAAAGAAATTGAATTTAATATTGATCAAGCAATTCCTTTTTATCAAAATATGAATAATAATTTAAAAAATAAAATTAGTAATATTGAAAAGGCTATTGAAAATTTGGAAAATGAATTACAAAATATTAGAATTAATTCAGATTTAAAAAATCAAAAAGAAAATGCTTTAAAAACTAATGAAAAAGAAAGTAAAGGAAATAAAGGTTTAAATAGAACAATTACTTTGTATTTATTATTAATTTTTTTTGTTCTTGGAGGTTATGTTTCAAAATTAAAAAATAAAATTTTCCCCTCATCAAAATAATTTATTTAAAAATAAATTCTACTTTAATTTAATTTTTTTATATTTTTTTAATGGAATTAAATTTTAATATATACATTAAATATATTTAAATATTAAAAAATATTTAAAATTACCTTTTACTCAAAAATCAAAAAAAAAAAAATTAGAATTATTAAATTTTATAATTGATTATTATATATTAAACTTAAGGAAGATGAATTTTCTTTTGATCTTCTTGTTAAAGTAGATGAAGTTGTATTTAGAGCATTATTTGAATTTGAATATAGTAAAATATTTTGTTCAAAATCTTTTATAAATTTACTAGTATAAAATTCATATTCTCGATTAAATTTATAAGAAAAAATACTTTTTGCATTAACTCTAATATTTTCAAAATGAATTATTTTAATAACTGAATCAATATCTAAATATTCATCTTCTTCATTATTATTTTCTTTTTTCTTTTCACTTTCATTTTCAATATTCATACTTAAAATATTATCTATATTATCAATTGAATCATTTTGATTTTTTTCTTTTGGAAGAGAACTTGAATATGTTCTTAAATATTGTTTCCTTTCTTTTAAAAGTTCATTTAAAGAATAACTCATAAAATTTGTTTTTTTTAAATCTTCAATATTTTCTTTATCTCTATGAACTTGAATTTTATTTATTGAATTATTATTTGATAATTTTTTACTTTTTTCATTAATACGTTTTCCAATTTCAATAAATTTTTTATTTAAATTTACATTAAGTGTTGTATTTTTTGTTTTCTTATTTGAATTTTTTTTTTGATTTAAAAATGATTTATACATTTTTTTCTTTTCTAAATTATTTTGTCTTTCTCTAAGAATATTAATTGAAATTTTTTTAGAAACTGATGTTTCTTTTCTAATAATAGTATTCCTTAAAGAATTTTGAAATGAATTTGCTCTTTGTGTTTTATAAGAATTATTATTTGAATAAACATTAATTTTTAAAAGTGCATTATTTTTAATAAAAGAAAAACTTGTCATATGATTTATAGAATTTTCTCTTGATTTATTTGATATATTATTTGTTCTATCATTCATTAAATTTTCTCTTGATTTAATACTAAAATTTTTATTACTATTATAACTATTTTGTTTTGAGATTATTTGACTAAATTTTTTTTTATTTTCTTTATATTCATTATTATTTGATGTAATTTTAATTTTATTTTCAATTATTTTTTTTTCTTTATTTTTATTTAAAGAATTTGTATTTGAATTTTTATGAGAAATACCAAGAATATTTAACGCTGTTTTCTTTTTGAATATTTTTTCTCTATTTGTAGATGAAGATGTTGATTTTTTTTTTAAAATTATTAATTTATTTAATATTGAAGGAGGGTTTAAAGTATTATTTAATTTTGTTTTATTTTTTGAACTCCTTTTTGAAATTATCCTTGATTTTTTACAATTATTCAAAATTTTTTTACTTTCATTTAAATATGTTGATTTCAGAGTTGTTAATTTTTTTCTCATTAATGTTTGATTTGTTGATTTAATTAAACTTATGGGAGCAATTTTTTTAACTTTATATGTAATTTCTTTAGTTCCATTAATGTTTTCTTTTTTTTCAACATAGGAATTCATATTTAAATTAAATTATTTTTATGATTTAAAAAAAAAATAAAAAAAATAGATTATATATTTTAAATTATTATTCAATCATAAAAAAATTATTTAATAATAATCATCTTAGATAAATAAAATATGGATAAATATAATATATTCTAATAAATATAAAATTTAAAATATTTTATAATAATAAAATATTTTGCATGTATTTAAATTTTCATATCATTTTTTAAAGTATTTTTAAATTTTAATGATTTTTTTTAAAATTTAAATAATAATTATAATCAATAAAATATAATTATTATAATTCTTTTCATTTTTTAATATTTAATAATTCTACTAATTTTAACATATCAACAAAATAAACATCTTTTTTTTTATTCATTACATCAATTAATTGTTTTAATCTATTAGAATGTACTTGATTCAATCTATAATATTCATCATAATATTTATTTAAAATATATCCATATAAATTTTGACTTGAAATAAAATTACTCTTAATTTTCATTATAATAGAAGGATTTTCTAAATTTGAATTAAATTGTTTTTTATAAGAAAAATAATTTTTTCTTCTTATACAATAACTATCATCTAAATTTTTAAAAACTTGCAATTCTTGATCCATAAATCTAAAGAATTCAAGAATATCATTTGTAAAAAAATTCATTTGATCATTATATGATTTAGACCAATTAATAAATAAATTATGTAAAGAATTAAAAGTTTTTTCCATATATTTTCCATTTAAACTAATAGAATAAGCATTTGATAAATTTTTAAAAGCCAATGAAACATTTTCTAATTTTTCTTTCATAACTTTTATTTCTTCAACTAAAGATTTAATACTTTGTTGCAAAATTAAAAATAAATTATTTTTATTTTTAATATCAATTAATATTTTAGAACAACTATTTTCTTTATCATCATTAACAGTAATATCAATTTTTCCATTTAAATCATAATAATCTTTAATAAACTGTGGAATTTTTTTTTTATCATAATTAACTTTTACTTTATCAAATTGTTCTAAACTCAAAGTTACAAAATCTTTAAATAAATCACTAGAACGAATTAATAAATTTTCTGATAAAGAATTCATATATTCATTTAATTTAATTAATTTTTCTTGAATTACTTGTGGTGAATTCCCTTCAAAAATTGAACTATTTGGAAAAGGTGGAATCTAATTTTTTATTATATAATAAAATATTATTTTGTTACATATGTATAAGGATAAAATTCAATTATTTTTTTTTTAAACCATTCGAAATCACTAAATTTTCTTATACATGATTTATTTAAATCTGGAAGTGTAATTGTGTATTGATAATATGAAAAACTAAATACTCCTACTTTTTTTAATTCTGGACTTTAAATATTATAAAATATATTTTACTTTGATATTTTTATTTTGAAATTTTCTATTTCAGTAAATTCATTTTTTTCTTGTTTGATACAATTAATATATTCTTTTACTTTTTTAATTTGATTTAATGAAGGCATTATTTCAAAAGTATCTATTTCATTTATATTATTTTGAATATTATTTAATTTATTTTCTTTAACTTCATTTTGAAGAGAAATCTCTTCATTTGAAATTTTTTCAGATTGATTATTATTATTTTCTAATATATTATTATTGTTTTGATTTTCTAAATTTTCTAAATTATTTTTTTCATTTTCTAAATTCTTATTTTCATTTTGAATATTTTCAATATCATTATTTTGTTCATTTGATTTTATACTTTTAAATTTAGAAACTGTATTTTTTAAATCTTCAAAATTCCAATTATTTAAATCTAATCCAATATCTCCTTTTTCTTCACTTAAAAACTTAGAAAATATTTCTGGATCATATCCTTCATCAATTATTTGTGTTCTTAAGTAATTTTGTTTATATTCTATATCATCTTCTTCCATATTTAATATTTACTCCTATTATAAATGATTAAATTTAAATAAAAACAAATATAAAATATTTATAAAAAAAATAAAATAAATGATTAATGAAATAGAAGAAAATAAATCTCAACATAGTAAATTAAGTAATAAAAATGGTATTGAAGAAAAAAAAAGTGAAATAAGTAAAAGAACAAATAATGAAATAAATAAAAGTAAATTAAATAATCAATTAGAAGAAGATGAAAATCAGAGTAATATAAGTAATCAATCACAAAAATATGATAAAAAAAGTTTTAGAAGTAATCAATTAAAAGATGAAGAAAAACAAAGTAAAATAAGTAATCAATCACAAAAATTTGATAAAAAAAGTTTTAGAAGTAATCAATTAGAAGAAGATAAACAAAGTGAAATAAATAAAGAACAAGAAGAAAAAAAAAGTCAAATTAGTAAAAGAACAAATAATGATATTAATAAAAGTAATTTAAATGAAGAACAAAAAAGTCAACAATTAAAAAATGAAATAGTAAGTGATAATAGTAGTAATATTTCAGATAAAGAAGAAATAAAAAGTGAAAAAAATAAAAATTCAAATAAAGAAGAAAATGAAAGTGAAATAAATAGTAAATCAAATCAAGAAGAAATTGAAACTAAAAAAAGAAATGACGAAAAAAAAAAAAAGAAGACAAAAAAGAATAGAATTTGAAAAAAAAGAAAAAAAAGAAATTGAGAATGAATTAAAAGAATTAGAAATTGAAAATGAAGAAGAAGAAAAAAATTCATTATTAAAAAAAGAATATGATAAAAAATCCGAAATTTCAAATCAAAGTGAAATAACAGAATCAGAAAAATCAGAAAATGAAATATCAACATCATTAAAAAATAAAAAGAAAAAAGAAGAAGAAAAAAAAAAATTAGCTGAAAAAAAAAATCAAATAATTAAAAAGAAAAAAGATGAAATGGATAAAAATTTAGCAAATTATTTAAAATTAAGTTATTATATAGAAGAAAAAAAAATAAGAAATGCTTTAATACAAAATGAAGTAGAAAAAAAAGAAATTGATAAACCAACTGAAGCAAGATTAATAAAAAGATTAAAAGAATTAGATAAAGAATTAATTCCAAGGAATAAAAAATATTTTTTTTCAGGAGTTCAAATTATTACATTAACTGATATTAATAATAGAGAAAATGTAAATAATTCTAAAAATAAAAAAATGCAACAAGGATTAAGTAATATGACTGTTAAAAAAATAGAAAATATTGCTAATGAAGAATTAAGAGAAATGCCTGATATTTTAGATAATGTTATTAAAAATAGAGAAATTAGTAAGAAAAATTATGCACAACATGAATCTAATTTTGTTAATAATATTGAAACTCCTAAAGATACTTTAACTCCTACTACTCAAGGAAATGATGATTGTATTATTTTTTAAAATATTTTTTTAATGAATAAAAAATAGGAATTTTTTTATAAAATATTTAAAAAAACTTTAATTATTTTTTAATATGGTTTTTTTTTTTAAAATTATTTAAGAGAAAAATTTACTAAAATTATTTGTTAATAAAATAACTATTTAATAATATATTTATTTAACTCATAAATAATTCCTTTCTTTATATACAATACTAATTTTATAATTTTTATTAAAAAATCAATAATATTTCTTATTGATATTTTTAAAATAAAAAACATTTCAAAGAAGACTAAAAATTATTATTTAATAAAAATTTATTTATCTTAATTAATATATAAAATTGAAATTTAAAAAACAAAAAAAAAAAAACTAAAAAACAACAAAAATTAAATCTTCATAATATCTCTTTTAACAAGACAATACTTCTCAGCATTAAACTCTTCATGTAATTCATATTTCAAAAGAAAAAGTAATCCACATCTAACATTCTTTTCAAAATTCCATTGTTTCCCAATAGAATGAAAAAAATGTAAAAGTTCAGCTCTCTTTAAAGCAATAGTAGTTTTTAAATCTTTAGCATAATCAGAAGGAAGTTTCCCATCAAAATCTCTTTTAAAAGGAGAAGCTAATTCATATAATAAAATAATAACACATTCAAAAAATCCATAAATGACTGCATAATGTAAAGCAGTTTTTCCAGTTAAATCACAAGCATTAATAATAGAACCTAAAGAAACCATTTCTGAAATAATATAAAACATATTTCTTTTAACTGCCCAAATTAAAGCAGTTTGTTTAAATGTATCAAAGTCATATAATAAATAATGATTTTTTTTTATTAATTCTCTTACTTTATGATAATTATTATGTCTTATGTAATGAATTATATTTTGAAATAATTCATTTTGAAAAAAATCTTGATTTAAATTTACATATTTATTACAAAATTCATGGGCCGATAATCCTAATCTTTTTAAATCTATTGCTGCTCTTATTATTATTCTTTTAAATTTATCTAATAAAATTTTATTTTTTGTCTTTTTTTCTGTTATTGTTATTTTTTCTACTGTTGTTGATGCGTTTCCTTTTACTATTAAATTATTGTCTATTGTCTTTTTTATTGATTGCTCATTTTTTTCTTCAAAATTATTTATTTCTCTTTCATATATTAATTGATATTTTGGTTTAAAGTTTTGTTTTGGAATTAATCTAAAAGGAATATCAAATTTAGAATTATTTTCTGATATTAATTCTTTAGTGAAAAAATCATTTTTAGTTAAAAATGGTTTTGGAATTTCTTTATTTCTATGTGAGAAATAAGTTCGTTTTTTTGTTATTTTTTTCTTTTTTAAATTTTCAATTTTATCTAATTTTGAATTTTTTATAAATTCTGTTCGATTTTTTTCATTATTAATAGTATATTCTAATGCCGAATTTATTTCTGGATAAAGTGAATTAAATCTACATAAAGATATTACTTTTTTTGGAGTTGAGCCTAAAGGAAAATTATTATTTATTCTTTCAATTTTAATTGAAAGATTTTTTTTTTTATAATTTGAAGATAATGGGCTTTCTAATTGCTCAAAATTATATGAATTTATTTTTCTGTGAAGTGATTTATTTAAGTTATTTGATATTTTTGGAATTGAAGTTTCATTTGTTTTTTCACTTAAACAACTTTCTGAATTTATTTTTTTCTTTTGATAATTTTTTAAGAAATTTATTCTATATTGATATAAAGTCTTTTTAAAAGGCTTTTTTTTGTCTTTTTTCAATAATGAACTTAATTTAATTTTTTTTAAATTGTTCATTTTTTTAAGAGTAAAAATAATATTTAATTGAAATTAATTTAATAAATTTATTATTAAAAAAATATTATACGATGAAATAATTTTTGAATTATAAATATTGAAACTTATAATTTTTCTATATTCTTTTCTTAAGTTTATTTATTTTGTTTAAATTCATATTCCAAGATATTCTTTAAACAAAAAAAACATAATACTGATTTAATTGGTTTTTTACTTCTATTTTTTATAATTTTTATAACTTTATACTACATTTATTTTATTTAATTAGTTATATTATTTATATTTTTATAAAATTATTTGTTTACCTCTTTTTTAGATTCAATAATTTTAAAAAATAAGAATATTTTAAAAATAAAAGAAAATATTAATTATTTATTGTTTTATTTTTTAGATGCTCTATAAAATGTTCCAGTACTTGTTTCCTATAGTCACAATTCTTAATTTCTTGAATTTTAGAATAAACTAATTGAATTGCATCATTTTCTCCAGTTAAATATTTATTTGTATTTTCTTTAGTTTTTTCATTTTCATAATATACACTTGATGATTTACTATCATATATGCCATTACTTCCATCACTAGATGCTTTAAATTCTTTTCCTTTATCCATAGAGTCTGAAGAACTTGAATTTGGAATTGTTGCAGCCAATGCATTTATATAATTTTGCTCTATTTCGACTAATTTGTCATTGCCATTTATTAGATTAAATACTATATTAGTTCGATTTTCTGGTGTTAAATTTTGGTTATAAAACTCTATTTCTGTTAATTCATCAAATATTTTTATTGCTCTTTCTTCTTCACTCATCTATTATTTTCAATTATAAATTTTTAATGGAAAATGAAAAAAAAAAAATCATAAAAATAAATATTTAATATAGAAAAATGTTAAACAATTAATTTTATTTCCTTAATAATTTATTTATTTTTTTTTTTAAGATGGGAAATCAATTATTTAGTGAATATAATATTGAAAAAAATCCTTTTATTCAAGAATTAGAACAAGGATTAAAAATATATAAAGGGACTCATAAACAAAATAATAAAAATGTATGTGTTTTTGTTTGGGATAAAAAAGAATTAAAAAGAAATAAAAAAAAAGAAGAAATAGAAAAACTAAAAAATAAAATAAATAAAGGTGTATCATCACAATTAAAATATAAACATCCAAATATTTTAAATATTGAACAACAATTTACCGAAGATGATTATTCATTTGGTTTCATTACAGAATCATTTGAATATAATTTAGAAATATGGGAAATTGAAATTTTACCAAATAAATCAATAATCGATATTAAATTATTAATTTCAGATTTATTAAATTCTATAAAATTTCTTCATGATCAATGTAATGTTATTCATTCAAATATTTCACCTAATTCTATTTATATTGACGCAAATCATAAAGTTAAATTAGGTAATTTTGAATTTTTAGAAGAATGTATTAAAAGTAAAATTCCAATTGAACTTGATAATAATTATTCTATTATAAATCCTAATTTATCATATGCTGCCCCTGAATTAATTTTAAAAAATGAAAGATATTTTCAAAGTGATATTTATTCAATAGGAGTTTTAATATTTAATTTAATTCAAAAGTATAATAAAAAAAATGATAAATTAATTAATTTATCATATAATTTACCTAATTATTATAAAGAAATTTCATCTAATATTCAATCAACTTTTTCAAATTTTAAAAAAGATGAGAAAGAAATTTTAGAAAAAACTTTAGCAAAAGATGTTCATGATAGATTAAATATAAATCAATTATTAAAATTAAAATGGTTTAATGATAATATAATTAAATCAATAATTTTTATTGATAATTTACCTACAAATGATCCTCAAAAAAACAATAATTTTTTAAAAGAATTTCCTAAACTTATATCATTATATGATATTGATACATTACATCATAGAATTCTTCCTTTATTTTTATCTAATTTAAGTATTGATAATTTAATCAATCCAATTTTACCTTCAATTTTTGCAATATATGATTATAAAACAATGAAAGAAAAAATAAATTTTGAAAAAGAAATATGGCCATATTTAAAAAAATTATTTAAATTAAAAACAATTCCAGCTCAAAGTTTACATTTTATTTTAACAAAAATGAATTTTATAGGAGAAAATATTTCTCAAAGTGAATTTAGTGATAATTGTAATGAAATTATTTGTAAAGCACTTGATTGTGGTTTTGCAAAAATACAAATTGTTGTTATTGATAATATTTATTCTATTACAAATCATATTAATATTAATATTTTTATAAAAGATATTTTTCCAAGAATGATGATGATATTAAATAGAAGTGATGATATTAAATTAAAACAAAAAATATTAATTTCTTTAAAAAATATTTCTCCATTATTAGATAATAATACTTTTAATGGTGAAATGATAAATAATATTATTGAATTAGTTAAAAAAGATAATTCTTATGAAATTTGTTATCAAGTTATTAATTTATTTGAAAGTCTTCAAAATGGAATTCAATTAGAAAGTATTTCTGAAAAAGTTATTCCTACTTTAATTTATATATTAAAAAACGGAAAAATTTCTAAAATATTACAAAAAAAGACAAATGAGATAATTAATAATTTAATAAAACAAATTGGTGAATTAAGAGAAAAGGAAATTGAAAAACAAGAAGATTTAGAAATTGAAAATGAAGAAAAGAAAATTGAAATTAATACAAATGAAGAAATTAATATTGATGAAGAAGAAGAATTTTTAAATAATTTTTTTAATGAAGAAATAAATAAAAATAATAAAAAAGAAAATATAAAAGAAAATGATGAAAGAAATAAAAATGAAAACAATTTTAATCTGAATGATTTAATTAATAAACCTAAAAAATTTATTATACAAGAGTCAAATACTTTAAAACTTGATGATAAAAAAAATAAAGAAAAGAAAAAAAAAACCGGATGGGATGATGATGAAGAAGATGAGATAAAAGAAGAAAAAAAAATAGATAAAATAAATATAGAGTCTAAACAAAAAATATCAAAATTAAGTAATTTACCTAAAAACGAGCTAGAAGGTCTATTAGATTTTTAAAATATATAAATATGTTAAATTATTTTTTTATATTATTCATTTCTAAATTTTTTAATAAATGTCACATTTGTCTGATTTAGCAAAAAAAACTTTATATAAATTAGTAAATTTAGAATATTTGAAAGAAAAAAATGAGAATGAAAAAAAAATAATAGTACAAGGAGTATTGAAAAAAATTGAAATAACACATTTATTTCAAATAAAACAATCTATTATAGAAAAGATTATATCTCAGGAAGATTGTAATAATTCTACTAATAATTTAAATAATGATTTATTGGAAATTCAAAGTACTAATTCAACAAAAGAAACATCTATCTCTAATAATAATGATTCTTTTATCAATCAAATTAATTTTACTGATAATAATTATTTGGATGATAAAATAATAGATAATATTTATAAAAAAATAATAGATATAAGGTTATATCCTGGTGATACTTTAAATCAAAGAAAAATAGTATTTTTTGAATGGATAAGAAATATTTTACCTAATCTGTTTAAAGACATTGAGGAATTAATATAAATAATGAAATAATATTAATTAATAGTGAAAAAAATAATTATTAACTAAATAAAATTTAAAAATTTTAAAGTTTTATTTTATTTTGTTTTATATATTTAGAAATATTAGTTAAAAAATAAAATTATTATAACTAAAAAATTTTATTATTAAAATAATTTCAAAAAGTTATTTATTTTTTTATCATATTATCTATTTTTGTCATAATTTCCATTTGTAAAGTACATATATTTTCCCTTAATATATTTTCATTAGATGTATCTGAATTTCTAATATTTACAAATTGAAATAATTCATTTAATTTATTTTGTAATTCGTCAAATTTATTTAAATTAATTTTTTTCAAATTATTATTTTGAATATTTGGTTTATTATTTACTTTGTTCTTAAATTTATCTTGTAACTGAGAAATTTCTTTTATTTTATTATTAATTAATAAAACATTTTGATCTGAAAATTTTCTGTTATTTGTAATATTAATTGAAGATTTTGAAAAAATAAATAAACTTATAAATAAATATCCTACAAAAAATGATATCAAATAGTCATATGGATATGGAATATATTTTTTTAATTCTTTATGACAATCTAATAAATATTTTCTTATATTTATTTTTATTCTTTCTTTTAAAGGTTGAAATTTATTTTTATTATTTTTTTCTATATTTTCTGAATTAATATTTTCTTGTTCTATTTTTTGTTTATTATTTTGTTCTAATTTTATATTTTGATTTATTATATTATTTTTATTAGGTTCTTCTTTATTTTTTTGATTTGACTCATTAATATTTTTATTTATATTTTGTACTTTTTCCTCATTTTGATTTTGTTCATTTTTTTGATTTTTAATGTCCTTTTTTCCTTCTTTTAATTCATTATTTTTTTTTTCATTTGGTTGATTATTATTATTCTTATTTTCTTTTGTTTCTTTATTATCTTCAATAGATTTTTCATTTTTATTTAAATTTTCATTTGTATTATTTATTTGTTGTTCAGCTTTTTTTGTTGTATTATCTAAATTATTTTTATTTTCCATATTTATAATATTTTGAGATGAATTTTGGTTAATAATTGGTTCAGTATTATTTAATTTATTTGAATCAGGGATTTGTTGTTGTTGTGTAATATTTTCTGTTTGTGTATTACTATTTACAGGATTATTTTGAACATTTTTATTACCTTTACAAGAAATAAATGATAAAATCAATAATAAGATATATAATCTTTTTTCCATTTTAATAAAAATAAAGTTTATTTAAAATTAATTAATAAATAATACGTGTAAATTTTAAATAAATAATAATTAATTTACTTTAAAATATTAATTTATTCAAAAAAAAAATAATAAACCAAAAATTATATATTTAAAAAAAAGCAAACCTTAAATAAAAAATAAATAAAATTACTTTCTACTAGTTCTCGAATTTACAGGATATTCAAAAAGATTATGACATTTAGGACAATTAGAAGTACTTTTTCCCAAAGCTAATAAATTAGCACAAGTATGACAATTTTTATTTCTATAAATATATAAACTTCTTTCAACACATCTATCAACAAAACCTTCTAAAATTTCTCTTGTTGAGCCAATACCAGAATAAATTTCAGCATCATTTAATTGATTAAGTACTTTTTTTTTATATATTTTTTTATCGAAATTATCACTTCCAAAAGTTAATTTATTTCTATTTGAATTTTTATTTGAACTTGTTATATTATATCTATTTCTCATTTTTAATTTTGCTTTTTTTCTTAATTTTTCATAATCTGGAATATATCCTAATGGATAAGGTCTTTCAAACATTTTTCTTTCTATGTAATCTCTTTCTTTTTTTAAGATATCAATTTGATTTTTTACTTTTAAATATTCTTTTTGAGCATTAATTAATTTTTCTTCTGGATTTGAATTTGAATAATTTGTATTATAAAAATTATCATTTTCTCTTTTTTCATTATTGATATTTTTATTTTGATTTATATTCTTATTATTTTTATTAAAATTATTTCCTGTTGATTGATTACTATTTATATTTTTATTTGTTCCATAAAATTCATTTTCTCTTTTTTGATTTTGGGGATTATAAAATCTTTTATTTTTAGGAGGATAATAATTATTTTCTTTATCTGAATATTTGTTTGAGAAATTATTTGTATTATTTAATTGAGAATTTGTTATTTTTTCATTAGTTGAATTATTTGTATTAGTAAATCCTTGTTGAGATACATTTTCAAAATTTGAACTTTGATTTGTTTGATTGAAATTATCATTAAATTGATTTTTAGAATCAAAATTACTTGTATTTTGATAATTTGGATTTTGATTTTCTTCATTATAATTTGGCATATTTTTATTGCCTAAATTATTATTATTTTCAAAATTATTATTAATATTATCATTATAATTGTTATTTTCTATTAATTTAGAAGATTTTGGTTGTCTCAAATTATTATTTATAATTTTTTGATTTATATTTTGAGTTTGAATATTTTGAATTTTATCATTATTTTTAATATATTGTTCATTTTGTTCTGGCATATGAGAAGTATTATTCATTCTATTATTTTGAAAAGATTCTTGATTTATATTATTATCATTATTTTGATTGTTTATATTTTCATTATTGAAATTTGTGTAATTTTCTTGATTTGGTTTAATATTAAATGTTTGTTGAGGATTATTTAAAGGATTATTTGACATTATATCTTGTTCTGATACAATTGGAAATTGTTGTTCAGAAACAAATTGATTTGAGTTTGTATTTATTTTTTTCATAAAATTACAATCATTATTATTATCATAATTATATTTAGGATATTGAATAGGAAAATTCATATTTTTTTCATAATCCTTATTTTCTTCATTTTCTTGTTCTTGAATTAACATATTATTATTTATTTCATTTTTTGGAATTTCTTGTTTATTTTGAATGAAATTTTGATATTGCATTTTTGAATCTATATTCTTTTTTTCCATATTATTTTTTATTTTTTCAAGAGTATTTGTTAATGTATCATTTCCTTCAATTATTTTATTTGTTAATTCTCTTTCTTGTCTTTTATTTTCTTCTTTCATTTTACTAAATGTATCACTAACTATCATTACTAAAAAATTAAATTATAATATTAAATTAATTTTTATTAAATTATAATTTTTAATGTTTATAATGTGAATCATTATCTCTTTCTCTTTTAATTAAATTTTATTTGTATAGAATAAAATTCAATTGATTAAACAAATATTTATAATAATTATTTAAATAACATTTATTTTTAATATGATTTCTTTATCAAAATAAAAATTTAAAATTATTTAGCCAATAATTCCTTTTATTAGAGCCTTTGAAAAATAATTAAATATATAGATTATATTGATTTACTTATTTTTTTAATTATTATTTCTTTTACTCATATTTAGTTCTTTGTTTCCTTTATTTTGGACTTTTAGCTTTCTTTCTTATTTATTCTTTTTTTGAATGATTGATATTTTATTAATATTTAATAATTTATGGATAATTTTAAGAATTAAATATTAAAAATTTAACAATAATTGTTTTATTTTCCTTATCATCATTTTTCAAATTAATATTTTTATTACTATTTAAAATATATTATTTTTGAAATTTTTAATCTAAATTTAATTTCATAATTTCATTATTCATTTGTATATTTTCATCAATTTTTAAAAGAACTTTTTTAAATTCTTCAATTGACTTTTGTTGGCTTTCTGAAAAAGGATCAGTATCAAGTCTACTCATTATATTAATATTATTATTAGTATTGATATTTCTATTTGTATTACTTTTTTGATTAACCATATTTAATGTATTATTATTGAGAATTGGATTAATATTATCAGTTTTAGGAGAAAATAGAGGACTTTTAAAATGTGTTATAGGAGATTCTAGAAAATCATTTGATGGTCTTTTAATTTCATAATTTCTATTTAATTCTACTTGTTTTTTTTCATTTAAATGTTTTTGCATTTCTTCCTTTTCTTTATATAATTCATTAATTTTTAATTTTAATTGTTGAATTTTATTTCTATAATTTTTTAATTTAATATTATAGTTATTAATTGATTCATTAAATGATTTAGTTTTTTGATTAAATAAATCATTTGTTTCTTTTAATCCAAGATTAAATTTTTGGAAATTTGTTCTTAATTCATTATTTTCTTTTAATAATTCATTTTTTTCTTTTATTAATTTTTCATTTTGTTCTTTCAATTCTTTTACTTGATTAATATTTTCATTATTATTATATTTTAATTCATTTAATTGTTTATGTAATGTTCCTTCAGAATTAATTATTTTATGTTTTAAATCTTGAATTATATTGTCTTTATTAATTTTATCATTTGAATATTTATTTATTTGATTTTTTAAACTATTATTTTCTTTTTTTAAATTAAAAATTTCATCATTTAATTTATTAATCTTTGCTTCAAAAAAAGAAATTTGATTGATTACTATTTCAGAATAATTATTTTCTGAATTTATTTTATTTTGTTCTGTAAAATTATTTTGTTGATTATTATCAATAATTTCATGTAATGAATTAATTACTCTTTCTAATTGTTGAATTTCACCATTTTTTATTTTTGTTATTAATTTAATTTCATTATCATGTTCACTTTGTAATTCTGTTATTTTATTTACTAATTTAGTATTATCGAATTCTAATTTACATTTAATAATTTCAATTTCATCTAATCTATTAGAAATATTTAAATATTGATTTGTTAAATCATTTTTATTATTATCTAATAATTCATTATTTAGTGTTTTATTTTTTTGCGTTAATTCTATTATTGAATAATTTAATGTTCTATTTTCTTTTTCTAAATCATTTATTCTATTTTGATATTTATTTGATTGTTGCTTATAAATTTCTAATTTACTATTTAATTCTTGGATTATACTTTCTTGATTTTCAATTGTTTGTTTGTTTGTTAATTTTTCCTGTTCTTGAGTAGATATTGTAGTTTTTAAATTATTATTTTCTACTTCTTTCTTTTTTAAGTTGTTTTCTAAAGTTAATATGTAATTTTTCATTTCTGAAAAATTATTTTCATCTTTTGTAAGATTAAATGATAAGTTTAATGGACTATTTCCTTTTATTGATGAAATATTTTCTGACATTTATTTTTTTTATTGTTTTAAATAATTGAATAAAATATATATTTAAATATTATAATTAAATATTATTTTTTCAAATAATAAATACAAATATATAATTCATGAATAGAATAATTAAAACAAATAAAAAAAAATAAATTTAATTTATTTTAAAATTTATCAAATTTTTTTTATTATTTTATTATATTTCGTTTTCTTTAATTGGTATTTCTTTAAAAAATTCTTTTAATTTTGCTATTATAAATTCTTGCATATTATTATTGAATATTATATTATTTGGTTTTTGTTTAATCTTTTTAAAAGTTTCCAAACAACTATTTAACAGTAATTTATATTCCTTATTTTTATTTTCTAATTTATTTTTTTTAGATATTTCATTTTCAAAATTTTCTCTCAAATTTTTAATTTGTCTTTCTAATGAATCTATTTTTGATAAATAATTTTTTTTTTCATCTTCATAATTTTCATTTTTCAATTCTGATTTTGACTTTAATTGATTTTCCAATTGTTCAATTCTATCTAATAAACTTTGATTAGTATTAATTAAATCATTTATTTTTTCCTTATATTGTTCTATTAAATTATCCATTACTAATTTCCTTTCATTTAATTCTCCTTCTTTATCTTTTAATTTTTTGCTTGTTAAAATTAATTCATTTTTGACTTTATGATTTTGATCAGGCTAAATCTATATAAATCATATATAAAATTTTACATTATTTTTTTTTAATTCTGTAGTTAATTTTTCAATTTGAGATTTTTGTTTTTCAATTATTTTATTTTTTTCTTTTAAATTCTGTTCAAGTGATTGAACTTGTTTTATCTTTTCAAGTAATCTCTTATTTAAACCTAAATTATTATTAATTTGTTGATTTGAACTTTTAATATTATTATTTTGTTGAGTTAAATTTTTTTGATTTGAAGATATTAATGAATTTATATTTAAATCATCTTTTTCTGTTTTAACAATTTGTAAATAATCCAAAGGAGTATCTTCTGAAAAATAATCAATTGATAATTTTTCAGTTTTATTTTTTATTGTTTCTAATGAATTATTTGGTATTTTTGGTATTTGATTAATCATTTTTTGATTTAATGATGATTGATTTGTATTTGATGAGATATTAAAATTACTAGTGTTAATATTTGAGTTTTTTAAATCATCATCACTGAATTCAAATGATATTTCTGAGTTTTGAGATTTTTTAAATAAATTATTATTATCATCTTGACTTTTATTATTAATGTTATCCACACTTGAACTTTTCCTCAATAATTGCCTTATTCCTCTTATAGGTTTTTTCATTAAAATATAAAAATAAAAAATATTTAATAAAAAAAAACAAATATAATTAATAAAAAATATCATATTAAAAAAAAGATTTCAAATGAATAAAAATTAAATTTTTATCATTTATTTTCTTTAATATTTTATAAATAATATTTTAATTTCTAAACATAAATAGGATTAAAGAATTAGATGAAATTTGTTTCCTTTTCTAAAATTGAAAAAATCTTCCTTATTATTTGTCTAAAAGAAAAGTACTTTAATAAGTAAATAATATAACTAAATATATTATAAAAAATCTAATTATAATTATAATAGGATTTAAACTAAATTAAAAAAAATAAAAAATTAATATATAATTGGAAAAGTCTTTGTTTCAAATATTAAAAATATTCACTAAATAAAAGAACTAATTTTCTAGGATTTACATTTTTATTATCTTATTTTTTATTATAAAAACAAATTCTTTTATTAAAAATGAAATTTTAATTAGGATATATTATTTTAAATAGATTTTTTATTATAGTTTATTTATACTTTATATATTTAATTATTATATGTAATATTTATAAGCATTTAATAATTGATTATAGTTTTTAATTTTGGAGATTTAGGTTTTAAAAAAAATGGATTTGTGGAAATTTGATTCTGGCTTTCTTTTGTTAGATCATTTTCTTTTGTTTTTAGATTTAAATTGTTTTGAAAATTTTCATAATTATTTATTGGACTTATTAAACTTGAAAAATTATTAATTTTTAAAAATTTGTTTTTGAAAAATTTATTTTTATGATTTGATATAAGTTCATTATTTTCTTTTTCAAAATTATCATCTTTTAATTGTTGTTCATTAAATTCTTTATAAGTTCTTTTTTTAATAACAAAATTTTGGAAATTTTGATTATTTATTGGAGATATATTTTCTTTATTTTCATCATTATTTAATATATTCTCTTTTTCTGTATTTTCTAATAAATTTTTAAATACTCTTTCTTCTTTTTTATTTTCTCCATTCGATAAAATTGAAATATCTAAATAAGAATTATCATTATTTTTATTTTTATCTTCTAATATTTGTTTATTTAAATTTTTCATAATTTCTCTTTTTTCTTTCATATCTTCTTGTATAAATTTATTTTCTCTTTTGTCTTTTATATTACTTTCAATAATTTGATTAACATAATAATTTAATTTTTGTCCAATACAATTAAAATTTTTTTCATTTTCATTTAAATTAAGTAATATTTTATCTTTATTGTCTATAATTTCTTCTATTTGTTCCTTCATTACTTCTTCTAATTTTTCATTTTCATTATCTAATTCTTTTAAACAAACATCTGTTAATAATATATTATTTTTATATTTGATAGGAGATTTAAAAATATTTTTATTTATATTTTTATAATTTTTTGTATATAAATTATAATTTTTTTTAATATTATTAACTTCTTCTTTTAATTTTGTATTTTCTGCTTTTTCTTTATTTAATAATGTTATTTTATTAGAAGTAAATTGAGAATATTGTTCAGAATTATTTCTTACATTATTTTTAAAGGAAATTAAATTTTCGAAATCTATATTTTCTTTATTACCAATTATAAATTTTATATTATCTAATATACTTTTGGAATATTCTTTGTAATTGTTATTAATTTCTAAAAGTTCATTTTTTTTATTTATAAGTTCATCATATTTTAATTTAATTTCTTTAACATCTTTTTGTAAATTTGATTTTTTTAATTCATAATCATTAATTATTTGTTTTAATTTTTCAATTCTATTAAAATTATCTGATGTATAACTTTTAATTTGATTAATATTAATATTATATTTTGCTGATAATTCTTTTATTTCTTGACTTTTAATATCAAAATCATCAAAACATTTATTTTTATTGTTTTGTGCTAATAACATTTTTTCTTCAATTGTTTTAATTGTTTCATTTTTATTTTGAATTTCTAAATTATAATTATTCAACTCATAAATTAAATTTTTATATAATATTTCATTTTGATTAATATTTTCTTCAATATTAGTTATTTTTTCTTTTAATATTGAAAATATTTTACATAAATTATCAATTTCTTCTACTTTTTTAGTTTTATTATAATTAATTTCTTCATTTTCCAAAGTTAATTTTTGAATAATATTATTAAATTCGTTAATTTCATTTTCAATATTTTTCATTTCTTTTCTTTTTCCATTTATTTCTTCATCCCATTCTAATTTAATAGAACTATATTGATTTTCTTCTTTTGAAAATTCATTAATCATATTTTGATTTTGTATACCAAATTCTTTCATTTGAATATTCATATCTTTAATAATATTATTCATTTTTTCTAATTTTTCTCGAGTTTCTTTAATTGAATTATTTTTAACTGCAAAATTAATATTTAATTTTTGAATTTTATCTTTTAAAAAATTTTCTTGTCCTTTTAAATTATCAACAAATAAAATTTTTTCATTTAATTCCTTATTCATATTTTCAATTTCTTTTTCAACATAATCAACATTTTCAATAAATTGTTTATTTTTATCAACATAATTATTAATATTAAAATTATATTTTTTCCCAAATTTCATAATATTTTCAATATTAATATTATTACTCTTTTTATTTTTCAAAATACCCAAAAGAATAATTTTATCTTTCATCATTTCTTCATTAATTTTTTTAATTCTAATAACATCACTTAAATCAATTTTATCATCAACAAACAATTCATTAATAACAGCTTTATTTTTAATTTTATTAGCTCTTTGTGAAAAATTCAAAGAAGAAAGAGTTTCATTATAATTATCATAAGAAGGAGAAATATTAATAATAATACAAGTTTTACTATTTCCACCTAAAGAATCTTTTAAAAAATAAGTTAATTTAGAATCTCTATAATGAATTCTTCTCTGTGGAATATTATCACTTAATTGTTGAATTACATATGATAATTGCATTAAACTTTTATTAATCATTCCTGCTTCTTTTAATCTTTCTCCAATTGTTTCTGAAAATTTTTGTCTTTCACTTCCTGCTAAATCAATTAAATGAAACACAGAATTTATTATTTTTGGTTTTTTATCTTTTATTAATTTATTTTCTAAATATATTGAAAATATTGCATGTGAACGAGATGATTCTTTATTCATTTGTGTTGGTGCGACATGACGAAGTTTATTCCCTTTTATTATTATATTTAAAGCTTCTTCTATTGTTTGAATTGATAATTTTGATAATGAATCTACTATTATTTTATCATTTTGTTCTATTATTGATAATGATTTAGAGTCTTGATTTGGATTTAGTAAATCTGATATATTTTCTTTATATATTTCTAAGAATGAACAAGATAATTTTATATTTGAATTAATATCTTTTTCTTTTATTGTATTTATTTGAGAAAATAAATATTCTAAAACTTGAGGAATTATGCCTTTTAATTTTTCTTCTTCTTTAAATATATTTATGTCATTGTTATTATTTAATATAATATTACTATTTAATGAATGTGTTATTGATAAATCTATTTCATCATTGTTTATATTATTGTTATTTTGATTATTTAATTTTAAAAAATATTTATTTCCTAATAAAGTATATGTTTTACCTGCTCCAGTTTGACCATAAACAAATATTGTTCCATTATATCCTTCTAATACTTTATCACATATTATTTTTGCACTATTTATAAATAAATCATATTGGGAACTTTCTTCATTTGCTATGTAATCAAAATGAAATTGTCTTGATTCATTTTTTGTATTAATTATTAATGTATTATTTTCTATTTTTAAATAATTACAATTTGAATTTTGCTCATTTTTTGATTTTGGTCTTATTCTTAGTATTACTTTAATATTATCTTGTGACATTTTTTTAAATTTAAATTTTACTTAAAAATTAAATATTTCAAAAAAAAAAATAAATTAATAAAACAAAAATTTGTAACTTTTAAATTGACATTCAACAAATAAATGAATAGAAAATAAAAAATAATGTTAGGAGAAAAAATATATTTAAAATATAATCATATAATATATAATATTTTAATTCTTTTAGTCTAAAAATCTATTATAGAATTATTCTAATGTTTATATAAAAAGAAATTTCAAAGAATCTAAAATTATAATAAAGAAGAAATTATTAATGCTTATTATGAATTTTAAAAATTATTTGATTAAGATTCTTATTTTATTTTTGTATTTTTTATGAGAGGATTTATATATTAAAAATTTATTTTTTCTATATATTATATAAATATTCAGAAATTATTTTATTTAAAAGTTATAATATTGTGTTAGTTTCTCATATAAAATTTTTTTATTATATCAATTGTAATTTATATATTAAGATATATATATTTAACATGGAGCCCTAAAAATTTTTTATTAAGCAATTTTTTTAATGATTATGAACATTTCAAAAACATTAAATTAAATAATATAAATATAAAAATAAAAAAATTATAAATATTTTTTTATTACAAATTTGAAATATGGAAGAGAATAATAATAATCAAAATGAAAATGAACAAAATAATAATAATCAAAATAATAATAATCAAAATGAAAACAATCAAAAAGAAAAAGAAGATAACAAAAATAATAAATATAATGAAGTAAATATAAATGAAGAAAAATCAAAAGGCAAAAAAATATGCTGTATAGAATTTCCAAATAATAATCAAATATTTATTAGTTATGAATCAAATTGGACAGTTAAAGATTTAATAAAAGCAATAATAGAACATAAAAAATTTATTGAATTTTATCAAAATAAAAATTACTTTTTTAATTCATCAAAAAATTTAATATTATTTGATTTACATTTATGTATTTATAGACAAATAAAACCAGATTATGAAAATAAAATATCATTTGATATAAAAATTGAAGATTTATATTCAAAAGGTTTAATTCACGATTTTCCATATCCATTTTTTTTATTTAAAGACAATAGAACTCCTTTTACTTTTCCATATTCTCCAAATAAAATTAAAAATGATTTAATAAAAAATATTTTAGAATCAAATTTTAATTTTTCTACTTTTTATTCAATTTATTTACCAAGATCAAATACTATTAATATATTAAATACTCATCCTGAAATAAGTGATTATTATGATAAAAATAAAAAAAATTATAATGAATTTAATAAATATAATTTAAATACATTAATTGGAAGTGAAGAAAAATATGATTGGTTTTATCATGATAATGAAAGTTTAAATTTTTTAATAGAAATGAATAATTTTGATGTGACTGTTAAATCAATAAAAAAAATTTATAATGAAAAAATATATTTTGAAGATAAAGCTCAAATTTATCCAGAAAAAATAAAAGAATTAACTGATGATGATTTAAAAGATTTTTTTGTTAATATTACTTATTTAGTTATTAATGAATTAGAGCAAAAAGATATAATAACAAAAAAAATGAAAATAACAACAAAAACAACTGCATTAGAATTAATAGAAAGTATGAATAAAAGAGTTGAATTAATGAAAAAAGAATTAAAATTTGATTCAAGTAAAAAAATATTAAAAGTTAAATCATTATCTGATTATATTTTTGATTTAAATGAACCTTTAATTCATTATAATTATTTAATTGAATGTGTAAAATTAGGAAAAGAAGCAGAATATATAGTAATTCATAATCCTCATTTTATGCAAAATGAAAATCAAAATATTTCTGAATATCAAAAGCCAATTGATAATTTATTTAATTTTATAATTTTTAATCCTGAAAAATTAAAAAATGAATATGATAATGATGTAATTAATAAACAAATTAAAACTATTGAAAATGAAAAACAAAATGATAGTTTAGATAATTTTGTAGAAATATTATTAAATGAAATTAAAATAAATGAACAAAATAAATATCAAAATATTAATAATGAAAATATGGAAATAAATAATATAAACAATGACGACGAAATTTCAATTTTTGGTGATTCAGTACTTAATTCAAATATTAAATATGAATATGAAGATATAAAAACAATTAATGATAAAGTAAATACAAGTTTTAGTATGATAAATAATTTGTCTCAATCAACAATAATGAAAGGAACTTCAGTAATGGGAAGTAAAAAAAGAAAATCTTATTTAAATCAACCAAATGTATATGTTGAAAATAAAGAAATTGATATTAAAAAAATGGTTCAAACATTAACTTCAAATATTTCAATGAGAGAAATTGATAGACCTTTTAGTATTTTATTAAATGGGGCATATTTAAATAAAGTTTTTAATTCATTTGATTGTGATAATGGAAATTTTTTAACAATTTTAATATTTAAAATTCAATTATATTGTGGTAAAAAACCATTTAGTAAACCTAAAATAATAAAATGGAAAACTAATTCAAAAGATGTTAATCCAGTATTTAATAAAAGAATATATTTTAATAATTATAATAGTATTCCAAATATTTGTTCAATTATGTTTGAAATTAAATATGTTCAATATAATAAATTAAAAGAAATAATAAGTAATGAAACTAAATATTGGTGTAATTTTAATTTATTTGATTATAATAAGAGATTAAGAACAGGACAACATATGATAAATTTATATGAATCATCATTAAATGAATATTCATATTTTCGTTTTATTGATAATCAATTTGATGAAAATCCATCAAAAATATATTTTGAAATAGACTCTTTTACAACAAGTATAATAAATAAAGTTTTACATATTCAAAATTATTCACTTGATATTGATTCAATAATGGTAAGTCAAAGTGATAATGAAAAAATAAAAGATATTATATTAAAAACACCATCAGAAGAATTAAATAATTATGATAAAGAAGTTTTATGGACAAATAGATTTAAATTAATGGAAAATCCAAAAATAATTTCAAGATTAATTTCATGTTTTAATTATAATGATCCTCGTCATTTAATTGAATTAGAAAAATTAATAGAAATATCAAAAAGAGATTTAAATACAATTCAAGCAATGGAATTATTAAATGGATATTCTTTATATGAATCACTTAGAAATTATGCAGTTGAATGTTTGAGAAATGCACCAATTGAAGAAATTAAACAATATTTATATCAATTAATTCAAGCTTTAAAATATGAAATTCATATTAATAATGAATTAGCAAAATTTTTAATTGAAATTTCTGTAAATTATCCTTTTACTATTGGACATAAATTTTATTGGTATTTAAGAAGTGAAATGAAAGATAAATTTTATCAACAAAAATTTGCTTTGTATTTAAATGTTTTTTTAAATAAAGTCGGAGAAGATATATGTAAAATTTTCTTTGATGAAGATTTTCTTTTGAAAAATTTATTAAAATTAACTAAAATAATGGATAAAAAAAAATTATCAAAACAAGAAAAAATTCAATTATTTAAAGATGGCTTAAATGCATTTAATGAATTATTAAAAACATCAAATAGAGAAATTTCACTTCCATTTGATTATAAAAAAAAAATAAATTCTTTTGTTATTGATAAATTTAGAATAAAAGAAAATAATGAAAAAACTTTTTATTTTACTTTAAATAATTCAGATCCTTTATCAGAAGAAATAAATATTATATTTAATACAAATAAAGACTTAAGACTTAATATGATAATATTACAAGTATTTAATTCAATAAGAAATTTATGGTATGATAATAATTTATTTTTAAAAATGTCTTTATATAATGTAATAACAACTGATTATAATCAAGGTTTAATTGAAATTTTAAATAATACAGAAAAATTAAGTGTTGTTATGACATATTTAAGTAAAAAAATTCATTTTTTTAAAAAAAATAATCCAGTTAAAAATTGGTTAGAAATAACTTGTAAAATTCCTGCTGAAGAATATTATAAAAATTTTTTACTTACTGTTTCTTCTTATTTAATTTGTGATTTTGTTTTAGGAATTAATGATAGGAATAATGATAATATTAAACTTAAATTTAATGGTGAATTATTTAATATTGATTTTAATAATTTATTTGGAATTAATGAAAATGAATTAAGAAAAAGTGTTTGTAATATGGTTTTTAATAAAGATTTTATGGGTGTTTTGGAAAGTGGAAATGTTTTTAAGAAATTTAAACAAATAATTTGGGATGCTTATTCTATTTTAAGAGAAAATAAAGAAATATTATTTAGTTTTTTTAAAATTTTAATTATTTCTGGAGTTACAGAAATGAGTGAAAAGAATTTCAAATATCTTGAATTATCTTTAAATTTAATTGAAAGAAATGAAATGAAAATAAAGCAATTTTTTGAAAAGAAATTTAAAGAAAGTCAAAGTTATTAATTTCAAAATTTGTGATAAAAATATATTTATTTAATTTTTTATTTAATTTATGATAAGAAAAATAATTAACAATATATTTAAATAATATATTCTAAATTGTTTTTATTTAGAATTACTTAAATATTTCAAATAAATTACTGTAATTTTAATACAACTTTTTTTCAACTATTTCAAATTTTGTTTTATTTTAAAAATTATTATTCAAAAAAATATTAATACCTAATATTAATATATATAATTTTCTATTTATATAATAAAAAAAATTGAAAATAAAAAAATTATATATATATCCATTAAAAAAAATTATAACCATTATAAATATCAATTATATTATTATTAATTTATTGATACTAATTTTATTTTTTAATTAATATATATTGAAATACTTATATTATATTTATAAAAATATATATTTTATAATATAAAAAAATATATCATTCATTTTTAATTCTAAATCTATTTGGAACAGTTGGAACTTTTCTAATTTTAACAGGTGACATATTACCTTTATTTAAATTTGAATTACTTTTTGAATTTTTAGCAGTATTTTTTTTCAATATATCGGAAAATTCATATCCTTTATGATATCTTGTAAATTCTTCCTTTAATTTTTCTCCAACTTTCTTTTGTTTAATATCAAACAATTTCAATTCTTTTCTATATTTTTCCAAACTTTGTAAATCTTCTTCATTTTCTTGTTGAGCAATAATATATCTTTTATTAACTAATTTAATAACATCTAAAATATGAATTTCTCTATTTTTATGAATTTTAATTCCTAATTTCTCAGAAATAATAGAAACTTGTTCTTCATCAATAACAGTTTTTTTATCAGGACTAAAAAAAACTTTCCCTTTTAATTTATGTTTATTAATATCATTATCAAATAATCTATCACCTTGTAATCCCATAGGAAATTTTAATTCAGTCATAAATAAAATAAATCTATTAATATTAATAGAATATTTAATATTAGGATCATATTTACTCCATAAACTATAAAATTCTTCAATTTCTCTTGTTGAAATTTCATTACCATTTGAATCAACATTTTCTTCCATAAAAGTACCAACAATAACAGCAATAAACATATTTATAATAATAGTAGAATTTAATATCATAAAAAAAGTAAAATAAGGATATGAACTCCAAGTACCACATCCATTAGGACCATTTAACATTAAATCTTCATATGTTTGTTCTTCATTTGTACAATTTTCTTGTTTTATTGCTAATTCATGCATTATATCATTCCATTGATCTCCCGTTAAAACTCTTATTAATGTAGTCATTGATGATATTATATTTTTAAAATTTACATTATCATTTATTACTTCTCCATATTTTATTGTACTAAATAAATTTATTCCTAATATTATAAAAATTACAATAAATAAAAGTAGTAATGTAAAAATATTTAAAAATTGAGGCATTATGAATAATAATATTTTTAAATAGTTTTTTATTGCTGAATTTAAATTTATTAAACGAAATACTCTTATTACTCTTGTTCCTTTTACTAATCCTGGAATTGCATCATATTTAGTAAAGTAAGTTTTTCCTTTGAAATGATGGTTAATTGTTGAAAATATTACAGATATACTTGAACATATTACAACAATAAAATCAAATATATTCATTGAATCTATAAAAAATAATGATTTATATGCTATTAATTTCATTATCATTTCAAATATAAAAATAAGTGTAGAAAAATTAAAAAATAAATCTTGTATATCAGTAAAAACATTAGATTGTCCTAAATGAGTAAAACACATAATAACAATATTTAATATAATTACAATATTAATAAATCTAATAAAAAATTGATTAACAACAATATTATAACAAATTTTCCTAATTTTTTTAATTTTATTTGAATTAACATTAACAGTGGGAACAGGTTTAAATTTCATAAACATTTTAACTGCCTTAACCCATTCTTTTTGATTACTTGTTAAAAATGCATCTCCTTCCATTTTTTCTCTTAAAGCAACGAAAGTATCAATAACACAAGTAACACTAAAATTCATAATAAAAATACTTCCAATAATCATAAAAGAAATAAAATAAATAACAGATATATTATTAGTTTTATGATCAATATCATCCATAATTTCATACCAACCTGAAGTTGTTGCTAATTCATATAAAGTTAAAATACTTGATGATATTGTATCAAAATTTTCTTCTTGAGGTGTCCATAAAAAATTATTTTTTTCACAATTTATTTTAGTTTTATAAATATCATTTGAACAATTTCCTAATAAACCTTTAAAATAATTTATTCCTACAATTGCATATATGAAAAATATTATTAAAGTTATTAATAAAACATATAATACTGATGGAATTGATAAAACTAAAACAATAAACATTTGACGTAAACTTGTAAAATCTGATATCATTCTTAATGGACGAAGGCATAATAAATTAAATATACTTTTATATTTATTTCTTATTTTTTTTTTTTTGTAATCATTTTTTATTTTTAAAAATAAATAAAAATGTATTATTAATGCAATTAAATCTATTGAATTTATTATACTATGAAGATATGGTTCAATTATTTTATTGTTTTCATTTTCTTTTTGAATCATTGAACTTAATTTATGAAGAGTATTTATTGATGTTCCTCTTCTTAAAAATTTTTTCATATTTGAACTTTTAATATTGTTATTATTATTTGATGAACTAATTATACTTTTTTTACTTATTGATGATGAACTATATATACTTTTTTGACTTATTCTACTATTTGATGAAATAACTGATTCATCTTCATTTTTAATTTCATTTTCTGAAATTTGATTTTTATTCATTTCATTATTATTTTCATTTTTATTATTATTTAAATTTTGATTATTTTCCATTGATATCTTAGTTAATCTTTTCAATAATAAATTAGATGATTTTTTTGATAGCATTAATTGACTTGAACTATTTGAAAAATATTCTGATGATGAACTACTAATTTCAAGTAATCTATTATAAAAAGTAGTTTTTTGTATTAATCCAATATTATCTTTAAAAATTAAACCACTTGCTATTATTTTTATTATTGTTTCTAACCAAAATAAATAAATAAACAACCCTTCAGAATAATAAAAAAATTTTTTTAATTTTGATTCAGGATTTAAATATGGAGTATTTAACATTAAAAAAAGAGAAGAAATTGCAGTTATTGTTACAAAAAAATACCTAAAACTTTTAAATTCAATTATATTAATACAAAATTTTCTTATTTTTGAATTTCTATGAAAAATAAATAAACTGGATTGTGAGATATAATTATAAAATTTTGAATTTTTAATATCTTTAATATTTAAAAGAGAAAAACCTCTTTTTTGAAAAACCTCAAAAATTTTATTATCAATAAAAACAATTCTTCTTATTTTATTATTAATTCTTTGTGTATCAGTAATAAGAGAAATAAATTTAGAATTTGTTTTTGATTTTTCAAAATTAGAATTTTTAATTTTCCTATTTGTAATAGTAGTTTGATTAATATTTAAACAAGGACAAAACTCAGTAGAACTTTTATTTCTAATTATTTTTCTATCATCATTTTTAATAATATTTTTTAATTTGTCATTTTGTTGAAAATAATGATTAAAAAAAGTTTGAGCCTTTTGAAAAGTACTTGTT
>JAJMZS010000436.1:0-38386 GCA_023807205.1 Isotricha prostoma | reverse complement strand
TCCCCAATCCCCAATCCCCAATCCCCAATCCCCAATCCCCAATCCCCAATATATTCATTATTTTTTCAAATTATAATTTTAAATATTTTAAAAAAAAAACAATTTATTTTTCAAAATATATAAATAGGAAAATTATATTAATAAATACTTATAATTTATAATTTAAAATTATAATTATATCATAAACATAAAATACTTTAAAATAGAAATTCATATAAAAAAATTAATTAAAAATCTTCAAACCAATTTTTTTTTTCTTTATTATATATATTTTCATCAATATTTTCTATAACAATATCTTTATCAATGGAAAAATTATCTTGATTATTACCAAAATATTCATTTTCTCCAATTTTTTCTTTTTGAATAAATTCAACAAAAGGATTTTTTAAATTAGTTAACATTTTTCTTTTATTACATTTAACAACTTTAGGTATAAAAGGAGCTCTTATTTTTTTCATTTTTAATTCTTCAAAATTAATATCTTTAAAGAATTCATCACTTGAAATTTTATTTAAAGAACAATATCTTAAATTAGTATCTTTAACTAATAATTTTTGTAAAAAATTACTAAAAATTCCATTATCAATTTTACTAAAAGGAATTTTAATATTTTTATTTAAAATTTCTTTATATAAACTATCAGGTTCTTTAGTATTATTCCCAAATGGATATTCTTCATAAAAAAGATAATATAAAACAATACCAACACTCCAATAATCACAAGAATATGAATAATTTTCACCGTTTAAAATTTCAGGTGCTATAAACATAGGAGTTCCTATAATTGTTTTTGTGTAATTGTTTTTTATTCTTTTACTACATGAAAAATCAATTAATTTAATATAACCTTTTTCATCTATTATAATATTTTCTGGTTTTATATCTCTGTGTATAATACCAAATGATTTTAAAGAATCTAATATTAAAAATAATATTCCACTAAAGAATTTTATTGTTGTTAAATCATTTGATTTATCTATAATTTCAATATAATCTCTTAATGATATTCCTGATATATATTCCTCAATAAAAAAACACCATGAATTATTTTTTAATGTTTTTACATATTTAACAATGAATTTATTGTCTAATCTTTTTGATGCTTTTTTTTCATTTATTATTCTTGGAATTATATTATTTTGATTTGAAAAATTAAATCCTCCTATATAAACTGCTTTTAAAATATATATAGATAATTTATTATGAACTAAATAAATATTACTATTTTTTCCTTTGTATATTGATTGGATATGATATAAATCTTTAGGTAAAATTTCTGAATTTTCTAAACATAATTTTTTTTTTATTTTTTTATTTAAATGTGGATTTGCCATTAATAAATAAAAATATGTTTTATCCATTTCATAAAATTTTGAGTTTTTTTCTGAACACTTAATTTCAATTTTAGATTGTTTTTCATCTAATACTAAAACTTCACCAAATGAATTTCCTTTATGATATTCTTTAAATGTTTTACCATCAATAATCATTTTAGCACTTCCACTATTAATAAAATAAATTTTTTCATTTATTTCTCCTATTTTAACAATTATATCATTCTTTTGATAAATATTTAATTCTAAATATTTTGCTATTTCATATAAACAATATTCAGTAATATTTTGAAATAAAAAAATGTCTCTTAATCTACCAACCCATTTTTTAAAAGATAAATTATTAATAAAAATAGATTCTTTAAAATTATTATATGAACATTCAAAAGTAAATAAATGATTAGTATTAACTATTATATTATCAATTTTTTCCTCTAATAATAAAACTTTTCCTATTATATCTCTATTTTTCAGAGTTAAACTTTTTGTTTTTGAAACATGTTTAATTGCAATTCCTGATATTATAATTATTATATTATCTTTTGAAAGATATGTACCTCTTTTATGTTCTTCAATTGTAAATTGTGAATAAACAGAATTAATGCATTCTTTTGGAATAATATGACTAAAAAAATAATCTTTTAAAAGAGTTTGTTTAAAAAAAGAAAAAAGTATTTTATATTTAAATTCAATACCAAAAGTTTCAATTAAAGCATTTACATAAAAAATATTAAAAATAGTATCTTCTTTAGCAATGATTTTATATTGATTTTGATTTCTAATAAGATTATAATAAATATTATTATCATTTTGAAATTCAACAAAACAATTTTTAAAACCACAAATTTCTCCTGTTTGATATTTATCAATTTCTTTATTTTTTATATCAAAAATTGAAAGTTCACCATTAATAATTTCAAACAAACAATTTGATTCATTAATAACTTGTCCTTTTCTAACATTCATATTAATTGTTAATAAATTTAAATTTAATTTTGTATTGTTATCTAAATGTTGAAATAATTCAAATTCTGTTTCTTTATTAATTAAAAATTTATCTTTAAAATAAGAAAAAGTAATTTCATCAATTGAATAAAAAGAAACATTTGTTAAAGTAGTTGCAGTATAAGTTCTAATTATTCTTTCTTTTAATAAAGCCAATTCTCCAAAAATTGTTCCATCTTTAATTATTAATATTTTATTTCCTTTTTCAGAAGTTAATTTTACTTCTCCACTTTTTAAAATAAATAAACAACTTCCCTCATCTCCTTCATAAAAAATTGTTGTATTTTCTTCTATTTGAAATACTTTTATTTCTTTAAATAAAAAAGATAAAATTTCTTTATCAATTCTATGAAAAAAGTAATGATGCAAAAATATTTTTGCTAAAGTAATTTCTTCCTCTCTTGATAATTCTTGTTCTTTAATTTCATATTTAATATTAAAATCTTGAACTGTATCTATTTTTTCCATTTTGGAAGAATCTTTTTTTTGTAAAGTTCTAAATTTTGAATAAGTATCTTTTTTTTTAATTTCTAAATGATTACTTTTTATATTATTTTTTGAATCATTATTATTGGGTAAAATTAAAGAATATTTTTCATTTAATACATTATTATTTGGCATTATTGTTTTTTCTACATCAACAACAGATTCATCTAAAGAATATTTTTGTTTTTTTTCTTGAATTTCATTTGAGATTTGTTTACTTGAATTAATTTCTATAGTTTGACTTAATTTTCCTCTTATTGTTTTTGCTTTTATTATTTGTTCTGTTGTCATTTTTGAAATTCTTCTTTGAATATTAATATCTAAATTATTTACATTTTTATATGAATGAAATTTTAATATTGTTTTTTTAGCTCCACCTACATAATTAATATCAAATTGAGGGACAAATAAATCAGAATGTGCTGAAGTTTGTATATTTTTATGACATAATCCGGAACAATTTCCCATTATTTAATTATTTTAATTTTTTATATTGTTATTTTCAAAAAATATTTTTAGTTTAAATATTAAATTATCATTTTATTAGGAAATTATTTTATATAATTTTAGTTTTAATATTTTTTAATAATTTTTTTATTAATAATCTTTTAAAAAAATGTAACAAAAATTATATAATTTTAAATTAATATTAATATTATAATGAATAAAACAACAGACAAAATATTTAATAGACCAATGACAGGAAATTTATCAATTCCAATATTAAATAAAAGTCCACAACAATTTTTAAAAAAAATAAGAAGTTATTCAAATGAGAATACTAAAAATAAAAATGGGAATTATATCTTAACTTTAAATAATAATGATATAAAAAAAGTTCAAAAAGGAACAAATTTTCAAAAACAATATAAAAGGAGAACTAAAGAAGAATTAAAAGAAATTTTTTCAAGAAAATTAAATTTTAATAAAAAAAACCTTGTTTTAGATAATAATATAATAGAAAATAATATAGATGAAGAAATAAATTATAAAACAAAAGAATTAAAAAAAATAAAATCAGAAAAATTTAAAAAAATAAAAAACCAAGAATTAATAAATCAAATGAATAAAACAGAATATAAAAACGATAAATATCTTCCAACAAATCTAATGTATCATATAAAAAATTTAAAAAAAGAAACAATAAAAAATAAAATTCAAATAAATAATCTCACTGAAAAAAATTCAAAAATAGAATCAAATTATTCTTCTGATATTTTTTTTTTAAAACCATTTAATGAGAAAAAAGAAGGAAAAAAAAAGAATTTTTTTAGAAAAAAAAATGAATTAATGATGTCAAGTGATATTTTTAATAGACAAAATCCAATATCAACATATGAATATAAAAAATCAGGAGAAAAACAATTAATTACTATTTCAAATAAAAAAACATTTAATTCAAATACTGAAAATAATAGTTTTTTTCAAGAAATAAAACAAAATATACCTTCTTCAATTACTTCAAGTAATAGTTTTTTTAATATTTTATCTCCTGATAAAAAAAATGAATTTTATCATAATCAGAGTATTAAAATTTATTTTAAACCAACTAATATAAGTCAATATTATGATTCAGTTAAAATTAGTAAAAAATATTCAAAACCATATCAAAGAGCTTATTCAGAAAATAAAAAAATATTTCATAAAACAAATAATATGTGTAGCGAATATTTAAATAATTATAATTCAGGAAAGGATCTTTATAAAAAACCTTTTGCATATAATTATCAATTGAAATAAATATTTTTTTGAAAGTATTTAATTTTTTGTCTTTATTTTTTTAGATAAATAATTAAAATTTAAATAATAAAAAAAAAATAAAATGGAAATTGATGAAAGTGAAAGTAAGAATAGTGAATTAGAAAATGATAGTTTAAATAATGAAGATGTAAATGATGAAATTAATACAAGTAGAAAAAAAGAAAATAATAAATTATTTTTAAATAAAGATTTTCAAAATAATATAATGAAAATAGAATCAGATAATTTATTAGATAAAATTTCAAATAGTAAATATACATGTGAAGAAAAAGAAATAATTTTTAGAAATTATATTCCTAAAGATAAAAATTATAAGGTTGAAAAAAATAATTATTTTGATTTAGTTAACCAAAAAGAAAAAGAAATGAATATAAATGAAAGAAAGGATATAAAAAATTTTTTAGAGTTAGAAAAAAATCCATTAAATATAATCCCAGGAAAAAATAATTTAGATTTAAAAAGAAATATAGCAGAAAGATATAATATATTAAAAACAATGACAAATAACGTAATAAAAGATATTATAAAACAAAAAATAGAAAATCAAAATAAATAATAATTTACCACAAAAATATATAAAAATATATATTAATTATCATATCTATAAATACATTTAAATAAATTTTGATTAGATTTAAAAATCATATTATTAAAAATTTCAGTGTCTTCATTAATCATTAACCAAGTACCATTTGTTGAAGGAGTAACAAGATTATTATCTTTAATATTCCCATCTTTAATTAACCAACCAAGATTTTCTTTATAAAAAACAGTACAATGTATTCTACTTAATAATTGATCATTAATATAAACATCATTATTTAAATCTCTTCCTATATATAATTTAATTTTATTTAATGGATTAAAAGACACTTTGTCATAGTTAATATTAGGATTAAAAACTTTAATAAATAAAATATCTGAATTTTCAATTTTTAAATTTTGAATTTTATCATCATCATTATATGTAAAAACAATATATGAATTTCCAATATTAATAAAGAAATTATCTTTAATTATTGTTTGAGAAATTAACTTTTTAAAAGTACCAAATCCACATCCTAAATCCAAAATATGATACTTTAAAGTATAAGGATTGAATTTAATTTGAAAATGTTTTCCTATGAATCTCTCTTCAAAAAAAGGTTCTTTTGGTTTTAGCATAAAATCTATTTTATTAATATCATTAGGAGGAAAATAACCAAAAAAAGTATAACCATCTCTTTCATTTCTTAAAGAATTTTCAATCATTCCTAAAGGATCTAATTGAATTATTTCACCTTTTTTTAGTGTTGCAGAATTTAAAATTTCAATATTTAATTTTGGTGATTTTGAATATACATTTTGTATATTATTTATATAATTAATATCAATTAATTCTTCTTCTTTCTTTATTCCTTGTTTATATTCATTATTTTTTGGATTGTTATTATTATATAATGTATTTTCTTTAATTGTTTCATTATTTGTATTATTTAATAAAGAATTTAATTTATTTTTTGATATATTCCTTGAAAGGTGATTTTGATTAATTAAAATATTTTTTTCTTTTTCCCTTTTATTATTAGCAATTATATATTTTTGTTCTTTTAATTTTCCTGTAATTAATTCACTTCCTTTACTTCTTGTTGAAATTATACAACACTATCTTAGATTATTTTAAATTTAACTACTTCAATATGTCCCATTTTTATTTTTGTAAAAAAAATGAATATAAATTTAAAATTAGTTTAAATAATTAATTTTAAAATTTAATTATATATATTTATAATATACACTTTAGTTTCTTTATTTGAATAGATTTAAATATTTTTTTGTCATTTCAATTGATTCATCTGATAATATTTTATTTTGTTTATTTTTAATATTTGTGTTATATTCATTTAATAGATCATTTAATATTTGTCTACTTATTTTTGAAGAATTTAAAGCATTATTTGCTTTTTTAATTAATAATTTATTTTCTGATAAAAGAGTAATTAATGCTTCTTTTATTTCATCAAAATATTTTATATAAATTTTTTTATAAATTGAATTTTCTTTTTCGACTTTGATTAACATTTTATTAATTATTGAATTAATAAAACTAATTTTATCATTCATTAAAACTTTACAAGAATTTAAATATTTATCTAAATCATTATTATTTAACTCAATATTATTTTGATTTTCTAAATAAAGAAATAATTTATTTTTAGGTGTATTTCTTGTTGTATTTGGTTTTTGAGGAGAATTTAAAAAACCATTATTTTTATTTTGATATTCAAATGAATTACTCAAATTTAAAATTATTTTTTTATCTTCATCAATCTGTTCTTTTAATTTTTTATTTTCAATTAAAAGTGAATTTAATTGAGTGATTTGAATTTTTTGAATATTATCATAATTTTTAATTTCTTGATTTTTTTCAAAATTTATTTTAGAATAATTTTTATTCATTCTATTTATTTTTTGAAGTTTTTCATTTTTATCTTTTAATTCACCATTTTCTTTCATTAATATTTCAATTATTCTTTTTAATTTTTCACTATGATTATTCTCTTTAATATTTTTTTTATTATTATCTTTACAAACTAAAATTGATATATTATTTTTATATTGTTCAAGCATTTTATCATATGTTAATATAATTTTCCCAATTTCTTTTTCATAATATTCAATTAATTCTATTGTATTATTATTTTTAATTGAGTTTAATTTTGCTTTAAGACAAATAATTTCTTTTGTTGATTCATCTAATTGTTTTATTAGTTTATCTATTTGTTCTTTACTTTTTCTTTCTTGATTTTTAATTGTATTTTGATATTGTTCTATCAATTTATTTTTTTCTTCAATAATTTTAATTATTGGTGATGAATTAGAAATATTTTCACAAGTATTATTTTTTATATTCACATAATTACTTGTATTATTACTTGATAAATAATCTTCAATACTTTGAGAAAAATTCATTTATTTTAAAAAAAAAATTTTTCATTTTATTAAAAATAATATAAAGAAAAAAATAAAATAAAAAAATGAATAAATATGATAATATAGAAATGAATAATAATCAAGGTAATTCTATTATATCTAAAAATCCATTAATGCCTAATCAACAAATTATTGAAAATTTAAATAAAAGAAATAGTAAAATGAATGATGTTGAAAATATGATTTTAAATAATATTGAATTTTCATATAATTTTTTAACTCCAAAACAAGATTCAAAAATTTTTGAATTTAATTATCAAATAAATTATTTTAATAATCTTATTACATGTGAAGAATTTGATAAAATAAAAGAGAGAAAAATTCGTTTATTAATTACAATTGACTTAAGTGATGATTGTTCTGCAAATGGAGTATTACTAAATAAAACTTTAGATTTTTTATTATCAAATATTATGAAATTAAAAAAATTTAAATTAACAAAACAAAATATTGTCTTTTTTATATTTTTTGAAGAAATAAATATGATAGAAAATTATGAATATTTTTTTAAACACCAAGATAAAAAAGATAATATAGTATTTGGAAATATAATGCAATATTTTAATTATGATATTTATTTATTTAATACTAAATTTGGTTTTGATATAATAAATTCAATATATGAAAAAGAAAATAATTTATTTGTTTTAAAATTAAAAAATGGAATAAGATTTAGAAATCCAGAAACAATTCATTCATTAATTGAAAGTGCAATAATAAAAGAAGATAAAAAAAGATCTTTAATTATTCCAGTAATTGAAATAGAATCTATTAATGATCAACCACAAAATCTTTTTACTGAATTTGAAAATTATGAAAATTTCCTTTATAATTTATATGATTTAAATTATTTTGATATGAGCATTTCAATACCAGAAAATAATTATGTTACTTTTTATAATATTGATAAAAAAAATATTGATTCATTTAATCAGTTTTATGCATCAATATTTTTTACTGATTATGTAAATAATCATTCATTACCAATTTTTATAAAAGAATCAGGATTTAATGTTATTTTTGCAAGTGGAATTATTTGTTATAAAAATAGAAATCATATTACTTTTTCACAAATGAAAATTCATTATATAAATAAAAAATCAAATGATTTTTTAGTTTTAAATGATTTAACAAAGAATTTTTCAGATTTTCCATTTTTAAATCAATTAATGATAATTCATAGATATATTGGAATAGGTTTTTCATTTCTCTATCCATCATTTTCAACTTTGTTTATATTTTGTATTTTTGCAGAAGCGTTTAAATCAAAAGACTCTAAATCAGCTTTCTTTTTTTCATGTATAAATATTTTTTTTATTATATTAATTATTTTCACTGGGTATATTCCAAAAAATATTGAAGAAGAAAATGATATTTATGAATATCAAAGTAGTATTGATGAAATGAATTCAATTTACTTTTTTATTTATGATGTTTATTATATATTTATTTTATTTTGTTCTTTTTTTTCTTTATATAATATTGATCATAATAAACCATTTAGTTCATATAAATTTAATATAAGTATGTGTTTATCTTTAATTCTTATTAATTTTTTTGTTTCCATTATTCCACTTTTGTTTTATATTAAAAGTTATTCTAAAAAAATAATTAAGTCTTTAAAATATCTTTTTTTAGCTTGTCCTGGATATAATGGATTATTTAATATTCTAGCAATTGTAAATTCTTTTAAAAATAATTCGTCAAAATCTATTTGCATTTTATTAATGTATATTTTTAATGGGTTTATTTTAATATTTGGATATTGTTTAAATACAAGAAAAAGAAGAATTCATTTTGTAGAAACTTTATCAATCATTTTTACAATATATAATACAATAAAAGTAATTTGTATTAGTATTAATAATTTTGTAAATAATGATGGTTTTTATGAAACCGAAGATGATAATATTGAAAATGTTAAAATTCTTGATGAATTAAAACAAAGTAAAACTAATGATTTTAAAATAGAAATGGCCCAAGTAAAATCAGATAAAAATAATACACAAGATGATAAAGGGAATAAAGAAGAAAAAGAGAAAGCTTTTGATAAAGAGAATAGTAAAAAAAATCCTATAAGACAAGAAGATATATCAATTCAATTTGAAAATGGTGAAAATAATTAATTTTTTTGTATAAAAATATTTTAATTTTTTAAAATATAAATAAAATTAAATGATTTACTTCAAGTGAATTTTATTATGAAATATTTTTTTTAATAGATAAAATGATTAATATTAAAAATTAAAAATAAATATGTTTAAAGGCAAAAAGCGTTTAAATTTGTAAGGTTTAAAAAAATAATTAATTTAATAGGCCAAATGTAAATTTATCATCATTATTTGGAAAAAATAATATTAGAAAAAGAAATTTAGTTCATAGAGAAACAAATATTTTAAAATACCCAAATAATCAAACTTTAAATCCACCATCAAGAAATAAAAAAAGTAAAATTTCATTAAATTCTTTTTTAAATTCATTTGATAATCCCAAAATTAAGAATAATAAAACAATAGAAACATCTTCTATGAGAAATTTTTCAAGTTTTAGAAAAATACCAAATATGATGAATTTAAAAGGAAAAAATAATCAACATTTATCTATTAAAAATAGTAGAATTAATAGTCCTATTAAACCAAATCATAATTTAATATTAAGTGAAGATTATTCAAGTCAAAATAGAACATTTAATATAAATAATAATAATGCAATGAGTCCATATTCAGCTGTTCAAAGAAATAATTTTTTATTAAATCCATATAAAAGTGCATATGATATTAATAATAATAATAATAGTAATAATAATAATGATATTGAAAATAATGAATTAGAAAAAATACATGAAAATAATGTTTTATTTAAAAGATCAATGTCAAAAATTAAACTACAAAGAGGTTATTCAAAATCAGGATATGATTCTCCTTTTTTAAGAAAAATAGAAAAAAAGAAAAAAAATTATACAAATACAAATTTAGTGAATATTCTTAATGGGAATAATGACAAAAATGTAGAAATAAATTTTAATAAATATGAAATTAAAATATTATCAGAACAACAAAAAAAAAATTTATTAAATAACCAATTAATAAATAATGAATCTTCAGAAAGTAAATTTAATTCAATTAATTCAATTAATTCTAATAATGAATCAATAAAATCAGATGAAAATGATAATGGATTTATCTTATCAAGAAATAAAAAAGGTAAACATCAAAGAAATGAATTTAATTTACGTTTTAGAAGAAAAAATACAAAAAAAAAAATATCATTAAATACAGAAAATAGAAGAATTCAAAATAATAATTCAAAAGATACTTTTTCAACATCTAAAAATGATACTTTTAATAATATTTCAAGTTTAAATAGATCAAGAAATAGAAATATGAAAAGATTTTCATTTTCAAATGAAGAAAATTTAAGTACTTCAAATCAATTAATGAGAGAAACTTTAACATCAAAACCAAGAACTCTTGTTTTAAGTCATCCTTTAAGAAATATTAGTAATAGTCAAAGTGAAAATGAAGAATTATTTCCTAAAAAAGTTAAAACAATGAAAAATACTATTACTGATAGTGATAGTAATTATCATTTAAAAAAAGAAGGTTATATTAATAAATTAAACAGTTGGCATAAGAAAAAAGTTTTATCTAGTAAAAGATATTCTCAAATATTTTTTGGTTCAAAAAATAAAAAAAGTGATGATTATTTAAGTAATCAAATTTTAAATCACAAAAAAGAACAAACATCATATCAAATAAACCAATTAAAAGATAGTTTATTAAACAAACAATATTTACCAATAACAAATATGAATTTTGAAAATAATCAAAAAGCTATAAATTTTAATAATTCAAATTCAGAAGAAGAAAATGAATTAATAGATGATGAAGATAATGAAAATAATAATAATATTAAAAATTATAAACAATATAGAAGTTCATATATTGAGACATTATCTCCTGAGCAAGCATTATCTTTATTATCAATAGATAATAATTCTTATAAAACTGAAAATCCAATTAAATATATAGAAGAAGGAGATAATAATAAAATAAAAAAATCAAATAAAAGATTTATAAAACAATTATCAAGAATTCCAGAAGTTAAAGAAAGAAGAAATAATGATAATAGTTTATTTGGTACTTTCAAAATTCAATCTACTAAATTATTAGTTAATCAATCTACAATAAAAGAACATCAAGAAAAAAAAATTTTAAATCAAAGTTTACCTTTACCTAAAACAAGTGATTTAAATATTAAATTTCATAAAAAAAAGAAGAAAGAATATATTAAATTACCAAGTGAAGAATTAATGGATAATCCAAGTGATGATTCTAATGAAACTAATTCATATAGTTTTAATCATTCAAAAGGATCATATAAATTTTTTAATACAAGATGTAATTCAGTAAAATATTCAATTCAAGAATTTAAATTTCAGAGGAATAATCTTTTTATATTAGAAAAGTCAAAAAAATTAATTGAATATTTATCTCAAGATATTGAAGATAGTATTAATATGATTAGTTTTAATACTGATTATACAAAAGATGATTTTGTTTGTGTCATTCTTGAACATAATAAAAAAAAATTAGAAAAAATTGAAGAAGAAAATGATGAGATGATAGAAGTAAAAGAATATGAAACTTTAAAATTTAAAAAACATTTATTTACAAGTAAATTTATTCCATTATCAACAAAAGAAAGAATAATGAATTATTTTCTTTTAAGAATTTTATTTTTAAAACAAAAAAAAAACAGAATAAAAATAACTTTACCATTATATATAAAAGATTTAATACTTGAAAAAAATTTTAATATTAATTTATATGATAATATAATAAATGGTAAATATTTATTAAAAGATCTTTCAGAAGAAGCAAATGGAGAAAAAATAACAAAACATTTTTTAATTGAGAAAAAAAAGAAAAAAACACCACAAAAAAAAAATTCAAATCCAAAAATGCCTTTTATTTTCTTATTTCCTTTATTAGAATATATAAACAAATTTTTAATATTTGATTCCATTGAAGTAAATTGTCAAAATATTTACATAGAAAAAATAAAATTTGTATTAAGACAAAATTCACTTTTCAATATTAAAACAATCCAAAAATATCAAACTAAAAAATCATTTAATCATTTTGAAAGAAGACGAATGTCATTTTCAACAAATAAAACATTTACAACAAGAAAAGATCGTAAAAAAAAATCAACAATAATAACAAATGAAGGAATATTACAAAAAAATTTTTTTAGTCGAAGAAGAAATGCATTAGTAAATGAACAATTATTAAAATTTCGTCAACAAAAAAAATTAAAAAAATTAACATATTTAAGAAAAAGAGGTGAAGTATTATTTCAAAGTCCATTAAAAATAAAAAGAAATCACAAAAATGCAAATTTAATAGAACAATCAGTAATAAGAAGAGTATTTAATAGAGAAAGTATGATGTATGAAACACATAAAATTAAATCTGAATTAATAAAAGGCGCAAATACATTTATTGAAATTTTATTTTTATATATTAAAGATGGAAATTATCAAAATTTTCAAGATATGTTTCAAAAATTTAATCCTGGAATTGAAGAAAGAGATGAAAATCAAAATTCTTTTTTAAATATTGCTGTACAATGTGGTTGTAAAGAAATTATTCTTTTTTTACTTGAAAGAGGAGCTAATACTAATTCACAAAATAAAAAATTAAATACTCCTTTACATTATGCTTTAAGTTTTCAAAATTATGATATTGCTGATTTACTTTTAAAGTATGGAGCTGATGAAAGTATTAAAAATTCAGTTGGGTTGACACCTTGGCAATGTTTGAAAAGTACTCAAACTATGATATAAATGTCTTTTTTTTTTTGTTTTGCTTTTTTTTTGTTTTTTTTTTTTTGGTTTATATAAATATTATTTTTTTTTTCTTGTGAGTTTTATTTTATTTTTTGATTGTTTTTTTTATGGACTATTGTTTTTTCAATTTGTATGATTGATAAATTCAAATTATATTTATATAGAGTTTTTTGATATTTTTATTATTTATAAAATGTTAAGTGATAAATGAAATAATATTAAAAAAATAATAAAACTAGTAAACCAATATTTTAAGTGTATTAATTGGAAATTAAAAAATTCAAATCTTATTAAATATAATTCATTATATTATATAAAAATATTTTTTTAAATTTGAATGTTATTTAATAATAAGATTTTTAAAAATTTTATTTAATATTTCTAAATAATTCCTAAATGAATATAATAACATAAATATAAATATAGCTATTCAAAAACATATAAGAAAATAATTTTCAACCAAAAAGATAAAATATTAAAAAATCGCATTTTATTTTTTATCATTATTTTCCTTTATTTTTTCTTTTTCCTTTCCAGAATCCTCTAAAATAATTTTACTATTATCATTAGTTGACAAATCTAAACTATGTGAATGTCCAATATCCTTATCATCTACATTATAACTTTCTTTTAAATTTTTCAAATCCTCTAAATTAATATTATTAATAACATTATTTAACACGTCAAAATTTTGTGAATGTCCAATATCCTTATCATTATCATAATAACTTTCTTTTAAATTTTCATCTTTTAAAAAATAATCATCATTATTTCCATTATTTAAATGTTTAGCAAAAAAAGTACCAATTTTATCAACAATATCTCTAGGTCTAGGACTATTATGTCCACCTTTACAACTATATATACTTTTTTCCCCTCCATATTTTTCACATAATTCAATAGTATGTTCAATGTTAATTAATTCATCATTTAAAGCATGAATAAAAATAGCAGGAATTGTAGTTTTTTCAGCACAATTAATAGGTTTTAATTTATAAATATCCAATCCATTTTTTTTCTTAATAGTACTTCTTACTATACTCATAGCAACATCAATTAGAAAATTAGGAATTTTAGAAACATGTTTTAAACACAATTCTTTAGCTAATTTTGAAAAATCAGCAAATGGTGAATCCATACAAATTGCTTTTATTCTATTATCATGATGTGCATATAACATTGTAGTAGCTGCTCCCATTGAACGACCCCATAAACCAATTTTACCTACTCCAGGTATTCTCTCTAAGAAATCAATTACTGTTTTAATATCATCTTTCTCATGATAACCTAATGATATATATTCACCTTCTGAAATTCCACTTCCTGCAAAATCAAATATAAATAAATTTATATCATTTTTTAAGAGAATATGTGCCATTCTAAGACCTTCTAAACGAGATGAGGAATTTCCATGAAGATAAATTACAACTGGCATTTCTTCTCGAGGACGACATTCTGGATCTGGTTGAATGAATGAACATTTTAAGGCGTAACCTTCTGATGATATTATTGAGTAATCTGAACGTGTGTATGTTTTACGATGATAAATAAAATGGTTTTCACCTAAATCTTCTTCTGTGTATTCATCACGAGGAGGACGGATTATGAATTTCCATAATGTTTCATAACTATATTTTATATTATCTGGTTCCATTATTTTATACTATTTTTTATTTTTTTTATTTTATTTGTTTTTTTATGTAATTTTTTTTTATTTTTTAATTTTTAAAAATAAAAATTTTTTTTAAAGATTTAATATATGAAAAATTTAAATTACAACAAAAATGAATAATAAAGGGAAAAACAAAAGTAAGAAAAAAAACATATAACAAATAAAAAATAGAAAAAAATAAAAAAAAGCATCAAAAAACAAAAGAAAATGAAAACACAGAAGATGATTTAGATATGCTTTTAAACCCAAATCTCCCCTTATCAAAACAAGAACAAGATAAAAAAGAAGAAAAAGATTCAAAATCTCTTTTAATTTCCCCTCCAGACGTAACAAAAATAGTATATTTTAATCAAAAGAAAATGAATGACCCAAAATTTACTGATAGTGACAATTCTGAAGATGAAGGATTATCAGATTATAAAGTAAATGGTTATCATCCAGTTCACGTAGGTGAAGTTTTATTAGAGAGATATATAATAATGCAAAAATTAGGTTGGGGTCATTTTTCTACTGCTTGGTTAGCATTGGATATTAAATATGGAACTTATGTTGCTATTAAAATACAAAAAAGTGCACAACAATATATTGATGCTGCTTATGATGAAGTTGAAATACTTCAAGAATTAGAAAAACATAATTTTGATAAAGAATGGATTAAATCTCTTAAAGAATATTGGAAAGATAATCCTGAAAAAATTGCAGATTGTGATAAAATGGAACATAGTCAAATTGTTCAATTGTTAAATTCTTTTATTTATCATGGACAAAATGGAAGACATTTTTGTATGGTTTTTGAAATTATGGGTGTTACTTTATTGGAATTAATTAAAAGATATAATTATAAAGGTATTCCTCTTCCATATATTAGAATTATTACTAAACAAATTTTAATTGGATTAGATTTTTTACATAGAATGTGTCATATTATTCATACTGATTTAAAACCTGAAAATGTTTTAGTTTGTTTAACTAAAGATGAATTAAAGGGAATTGAAGAAAGTGGAAGTTTTCAAATTCAAAAAACGAAAAAAAAAAGAGGGAAAAATAATAATAATAATAATAGTAATAATAATGAAAATGAAAATGATAGAGATAGAAATCAAAATAAAAGTAAATTAACTGGGAAACAACTTCGTAAAAAAAATGCAAAATTTAAAAAAAAACAAATAAAAAAACTTGAAAGTTTAGGATTAAGTCAATTAGAAATAGACAAAAAAATAAAAGAAATAATGGATAAAAGAAAGAACGAAATAAATAAAGAAAACGAAGAAGAAGATATAGACGTAAACGTCTTTGAAATAAATGATCTTTTAGAACGTCCTAGAATAGCTTCAGTTCCAAAACAAACTGTAAATTACTTCACATCAAAATCAGAAGACATAGATTTAGATTTAGATTCAGATGACGAGACTCAATCATCAATAAATCAACCAACATATAATTTTAATATAATGGAATATTCAAAAACACTTCAAAATTATATAAAAGAAAAAAATCGTATATTACATGATGTTGAATATAGAAAAAATATAATGTTAAGAAATAATTTATTAAAAAATGCAAAAACTGAAAATGAAAAAATATCATTAATGAAAACAATAGCAGAAGAAATGAATAGAAGAGGACCAGAAATAGAACCAACAATAGATACAAAAATATGTGATATGGGGAATGCATGTTGGTTTACTCATCATTTTTCAACAGAAATACAAACAAGACAATATAGATCACCAGAAGTAATTTTAGGTATAAATTACAATGAAACAGCAGATTTATGGTCTTTAGCTTGTATAGTTTTTGAATTAGCAACAGGAGATTTTTTATTTGAACCAAGAAAAGGTGAAACTTATACTAAAAATGATGATCATTTAGCACAATTTATTGAATTATTAGGAAAAATGCCAAAAAAATTTGCATTAAGTGGTTTAAATTCTAAAAAATATTTTAATAAAAATGGTAATTTAAGAAGAATTAAAGGTTTACAATATTTTCCTTTGAAAAATGTTTTAATTAAAAAATATCATTTTAAAGAATTTGAAGCTGAAGCTTTAAGTAATTTTATGTTACCTATGTTAGAATATTATCCTGAAAAAAGAGCAAGTGCAAAAAAAATGTTAAGTCATCCTTGGTTAAAAATGCCTGATAATTTTGATTATAAAATGAGTGATATTGAAATTGAAAAAATGAATATGATTGAAAATACAAAAAAAAATAATATTTATAATATTGATAATGATAATGATGATTATGATAAAGATAGACAAGTTATTTCTTCTGATGAAGATAATTATGCAGGTGATAATGAAGATAATGATAAAGGAAATGTTTTTTCTAATGATGAAGAAAGTGAAGAAAGTGGAGATGAGAATCCTGATAGAATTCATATTCAAAATTTTAATAATTCATTTGCTCAATATGGACAATTTGTTGATTTAACTTCTCTTGATAGAGCAAATCCACAATTTAATAATATTGTTAAAAAGAAATAAAATTTGTAATTATTTTTTGTCATTTTTATTTTTTTTTATCGTTATTTTTTTAAATAAGAAGTAAGTTAATAATTAAATTTTTCTAAATCAAAAAAAAAGAAACTAAAAAAAAAAATCAATTATTTTTTTTTAAATTTTAATATTAAAAATATAAAAAAAAATGAATTAAAATCATAAGTTATATATTTAAATAATAATTATATTACAATAAAAAAAAAATGGATATTGATGATGAAGAAGAGGTAAAATAAAATATAAAAAATATAATTAGACACCAGGATTGAGTCAAGAAAATTTAGATGAAATTCAACAATGTGTTGATGAATTTTTAACAAATAGAATTTTTGATGAAAATAAAGCAGATCAATTAATAAATGATATTTTAGAAAAAGTAATGGAAATTTTATATAGATTCAAAAAACCTTTTAAATACATTACTGATTTAATGATTAGTCATCGTGTTGGTGCTTTTATGACAAATTCTACTAGTGCTTATTATGATAAATCATTAGATAATATTTATTATATTTATTATCCAAAAGAAAAAAATGCTGGTGGTAAAGATAAACCTTTAGTTTTTGCTTTGCTTACTATATATTTAGTTTCTTATATGAGAAATTAATCAAAACAATTTTTTTTTTAATGGGATTTTATTTTATATTATTTTTTTAAAATTATTTTTTTCTGAGTTTTTTTATTTATATTTTTTTATATTAAAATAAAATATTTATATATTGTGATACAAGATATATTTTAAATTTTTTTTTTATCATAATTATTATTATTTTAAATGTTTTATTTTTTTGAAAGAACATTGTGATATTTTTGAAATAAATTTTTGGTTTTTTCATATATTTTATTTAATTCTTTCATATTATCTTTTTCTTTGTTATCATCAATAATTTCATTATCTAAAAATTTAATATTGGAATTATTTACTGAAAAATTATTTATCATTTCTTCACTTTGTTTCTCATATGACATTGTTAAAATTAAATTGGCTAATTTTTCTCTACTTATTTCATTATTTATATTTAAAAAATTTAAATTTGAATCTGATGAATATGCATTTTTTAATTTTTTAATAGTTTCTTTTAATTTTTGATTTTCTTCTTTTAATCTTTTATTTTCTTTAATTAATTCAATTTTATCATAATTATTCATTTGAGGAGATAAAAATCTTTTTTTAGGAGGTTGAGTTGATTGAATTAATTTATTTGAAATATTTGAAATATTTGATGAATGTTTTTGTATTTTTATTTTACTCTTATTTAATTTACTTTTTTTCTTTTGTCTATTTGTTAATAAATGATCAATTAAATAATCAGGAACAACAATTTTAGATGTTGGAATACATATATTTTTCCCTTTTATATTTTTATTATTTAAAGGTAATTCAAATTCAATATTCATTTTTTTTTATTTTTTTGAAAATATAAATTAAACATAAAATTTTCAAAATAATTATTTTTAATTATTAATTTAAAAAAAATTAAATATTCAAAATATAAAATATTTTTCTATATATAATATTATTTTTTTTAATAATATCTACTTTCACTATCAGAATCATATGTAAAATAATTTCTATTTTTTTTCTTTGGAACTTTTATTATTCTATAAAATTTAATTTTAGGTAATGAAAATTTTTTAAGTCCAAAAGAAAAACCAGTATTTCTCATCATTTCTTCACATTTTCCACTAGTAAGATTAATTTCTTTAATAATTTTTTTTTCTTTTTTTTCCAATCCAATAATAAATTCATTACTCTTTTCAATATTAACATGAACTTTATCTCTAATTTTATGAAATTGTCTTTTTAATTTTTTATAACCATCTTTTGATATTGTATCACTAATTGTTAATAAAAGATTTTGTTGATATCTTTCTAAATTTAATTTATCTTTTTTTTTTTTTGCTTTATGTATCTTATTAAAATATTCAGGAGTTAAACGATAAACATTTTCTAATAATTTTTCATCTTCTGTTAAATTATGAGTATAAAGACTTTTTTTATTTTGATTTTGTTTTTTATTAAGTTCTAATTTATATTGAGAAAATATTTTATCTTCTTCTGAAATTTCTAAAGGATTTGAAAATTTTCTTTTAAGTGAAGATAAATTTTTAATTCCTTTTTCTGATAAATGATTTCTTGGAAAAAATTTTTGATTAATTGTTGTTGTGTTTTGTGATTTAAAACTTTTCTTCCATAAATTTATTGAACTTGGTTTTGAATAAACAGTATTTAAATTATTATTAGATTGTATTCCAAATTTTGATTGTTGATTATAAAAACCTAATGAAGTTTGTGATAAAGTTGTACTTTTTCTTATAGGATTTTTTGTTGGACTAATATTAAATTGATTATTTTGAGCTTGTATGTTATTAATAATATTTTGAAAATTATTTTTTTTATTATCTTTTCTTTCATTTGATAATTCTCTTTTTACATTTGAATCTTTTGTTGATGTTTCTGTTATAAATGGGGATTTATGATTAAATGAATCTATAGTTTCATTTTGAATTTTTAATATTTTTTTTGGTTTATATCCTATTGATGAATTAATTTCCCTTTTTGGCTTTTTTATGACTATTGTATATAATCTTTCTAATTTTTTTATAGTGTTTAATCTTTTTAATATTATTTTTTGACGTTTTTCTAAACTTTTATCTACTGATTTATTACTTGGAAAATGTCTTCCAAATAATAATTCTTGTTCAGTCATTAAATTATATATATTTATTCTTTATTTTAGTTATAAAATTATAAATATATTTTTTAATAATACAATTAAAAAAATCTTTTAAAATATTAAAAAATATGTTTTTTTCTCATTGATAATCTATAATTTCTAACATCATCATTTTCATCAAATATATTATTAAATGTTTTTTTCCCTAAATTATAACTTTTTAAATAATCAGTAAAATAATTTGGTTCAATTTTTCTTATATTTTTATTATAATATTTAATATCAGATAAAGAACTTGCTAAATTAATAGAAAATTCATTTTTCATTGTATTAATATTAGAAATAGGTCTATTTGAAATAGAGCAATAATTATTTTTAAAAGCATTTGAAAGAAATTTAATTTCTTTATTTAAACTTTTATGAAATCTTTTAAAGGAATTTTCTCTTGTTTTAATTAAAGGAATTGTACTTGAAATTTGATTTAAATTATTATATGTATATGATTGTTTATATGATGGTTTATATAATTTTCTTTTTGTATTTAATGATGAAAAATAATTTTCACTGGATGATGGAATTAAATTTCTATTTGATTTTTTTAATAATATTTTTCCAAATATTTCATTAGGGTTATTATAAGTATTTTGCTTTGTAGAGTATAATTCATATGATTTATATTTGATATTATCATCATCTCCAAAATTATCAAAATAAAGCTTTTAATATAAAAAATATTATATTTTTACTCTTTTTAATTTATATCTAAAATTTGACATATTTTATTTTTTTATTGTAATGAAAAAAAATATATACAATTTATGTGTAAAAAATTTATAAAATTAAAATATTAAAAAAATAATAATATTTTTAATTGATTGAACTATTTTAAGAATTAATTTATTCTCTTTTAATGAAAATGCAACTTCTATTTAATTTATTTTTTTTATCAATTATAACACTATTATTTCCTTTTATTTCAGGAGTAATTTTTTTTCTTCTTCGATTAGAGTGTCTTTCTGTTAAATTATCATAATAACTTAAATTCAAAAATTGATTTCTTGAATTTATAGTTGGAATAAATGTATAACCTCTTTCACTGTCAAGCTTTTCCATTAAATTTCTTTTTTTAATTTCTCTAGTTTTATAATCTTCATATAATTCATCAAACAATTTCTTATTTATTTTTTCACTTTTAAAAATTAATTTTTTATTCTTTTTAATATTTTTATTTTTTTTCTCGATACTATCATTATATAATCTTGAATGAACTGTAATATGAGATTTTTTATATAAATTTCTTAAATTATTATTTATTTTTGGATTAAATGTATAAATTAAATCATTTTCATTTTCAGATTCTCTTTTTATTTTGTCAATTAAATTATTTGATTCTTTTAAATATTCTTCTTGTCTTTGAATAAATTTTGAAATTGTTTCTGAATGAATGACTAAACTATTATTTGATGAATTATTTGTTGATTTTTGATTTAGTTTTATTTTGGTTGTGTTTTTTGGAAAAATATTATCTTTACAAAAACTATTATTTCTTGTTAATTTTTTTAAAGAATTGTGAGGAATATTATTTTTTGGTTTTATATTTTTCCATTTAATAAAATAATATTTTACTCTCAAAATTTCATTTTTTGAATAAATTAATATTATTTTATTTAAACTTTTTTTATGAAATGAAAATTTGTTTTGTAAATAATTTGTTATTATTGAATTTCCTATACTATTAATTCCTTCTAATTTTAAATTATTTATATATGATATTAATGATTGCTTTAATATATTTATTAAATTTTGTGAAGAATTTATTTTATATAATGAAGTGAATTCAGTATTAAAAGATTGTATTGTCTTTTCAGTTATTATTCCCTATTTAAATTTATTTATTTATTTACTATAAATTGAAGATATTTAATGAATTCTTTTGAACTTATTTTATTCATTAATTTTTTAATTTTATGAATTTAAATTATATTAATAAAGGAAAATTAATAATTAATATTATCAAATATAACTTAAATAATAACATCCCTTAAAAATGATTGAAAAATATCCAAAGTAGAAATATTATTATTAAATTTCTTTAATATTAATCGAAATCATTATATTTATTTATTTGCATCTGACATAATTAAATATTAAATATTATATATTATTAATACAAAACAAAATTAATTTTAATTTTTAATATTTAAATTATTTATAATTATATGGGGAATGCTTGTTGTAACAGAGAAGTTGAAGAAGATGAATTATCTAAAATTAAAAATATAAACAGTTATTTAATATATATATTAAAAAAAATAAATGAACTACAACAAATAATTTCAGATTATTCAAATAAAGTAAATGAAAGAGATCAAGCTATTAGTTTTGAAGAATTTAGATATTATATTGCATTAAATAATGTTTTGATTAATTTAAAAATAATTTTAGAAAAATATCTTTATTATGAAAAAAATCAACAAAATACTCCAAATGATAATTCGATTGATTTTTCTAATAAAAAATTTGATGTTGATGATGGAAAAAGTTATTTAATTGATATTTTAGATACTCAAAGTGAATATAATATTAAAAAGTTAAAAAAATTAGAAACAAAAATGATTGATAAAATATTTGTAACTGGTTCTAATATTATAATAGATAAACAAAATGAAGAAAAAAATGAAGATAAAAATGAAAATGAAAGTGATGATGATGAATAAAATATTTTATTTAATTTTTTTTAACAATATATAAATTAATTTATTAATATTTAAAATTAAAAATTAATATTTCATAAAAAAGAAAAAAATTTAAATTTAAATAAAGACTCTATATTTAAGAAATAATAAAATATATCAGAAAATTAAAATAACCCTTATTTTAAAAAGATTAATAATAACAAATTAAAAAAAAATAAAATTTAACAAAAATTATAAAACTTACATATGGAATACAAATGTATTATTATACTATATAAATTACATCATACTTGGACCAAACGCATTATATAAAGCAAAAGAACCTTGTAAATTTGAAAAACAAATTTCACAAGATTTATTTACATTAAAAGGAAATTTATTTTTAAAAGTATTCATTAATTGAATAATTTTAAGAATATATATAGGATTAATAACATTTATAAAAATAAAACCTAATATTTTTTTATTTTCATCATAAGGTATATAAATATAGTCAATATAATTTGGTAAATATATCATATTTAATATTGATTCTTTACTTAAACTTTGAGGAATGTTTTTTAATAAAATTGATGTTCTATTTTCTATTTTTGATATTATTTTATCTGGATTTATTTCCATTCCAATTTTACTTTTTCCTTTTTTTTTAAGTAAGTTTTTCTTTTTTACATTAAAACTATTAATAAAACGAGATTCTTTAGGATATGAAAAATATGGAAAAATAAAAATTAAACCTTTATTTAAATAGATTTGATTTTTTCCCTTTTTGAATTTTTTTAAAATATCTTTGTCCATTTTTGAATTAATTAATATCAATTTTTTTATTATAATTTATTTAATGATTTTAATAAATGAAATAAATTATTCTTTTTTTAATAATGAGAAAAAATAATAAATACAAAATATAAGAAATGAAGGTAATTTATGATATATTAAAATATCAAGATTATTTTTACATAACTTTTTTTCATGAATTTAAAGGAGAAAAAAAACAACATTCTCCTATATCAGTTATTTTATCATTAATTGTTAATATAGTATGTGTAATAGTTTTTAGTATAAATGCATTTAATTTATTTAAAAGAAAAGAACCATCAATTTCATATTCAAAAATTGATTTATTCAAAGGAATAAATATAACTTTGAATACTGAAAATTTACTTTTTTCAATATTTTTACGTGATAAAAATCATCTTCCTTTAAATAATCCTTCAATAATATCAATAAATCCAACATATGAGATTTTATATAGAAATAATAATGGAATTTTAATTAATACAATTCATCAATTAGATATTGTCAATTGTTCAAATTTTTTTAATAAATATCAAAAAAATAAAATTGAAAAACAATATAATGAAAATGATATAAAATTACATTATTGTTTTAATAATTCAAAAAATGATATTATAATAGGGGGAAGATATTCCGATGATTTTTATGGTAGTTTATCTATATATATTTCAAAATGTCAAAATAAAAGTGATTCTAATATAATTTGTGAAAGTGAAGAAAATATAAATGAAAAAATAAAAGATTCTTGGTTACAAATATTTTATTCAACTAATTCAATAAATTCAGAAAATTTTTCATATCCAATTACTCGTGATTTATCTTCTTATTATTTTAAACTAGATAATAATTTGAATAAGCAAATTTATACATATTTTAATTCTTTAGATTTTATAAGTTATGAAAATATATTATTTGATAATTATAACAAAAAAACAATATTTAAAATAGACCATGTTAATAATGATGTGATTTTTAATAATAATACTGAAGATCAAATTTTATCAACAATTTATGTTTGTTCTGCAATGTCAAGAGAAAAAATTGAAAGAAAATATCTTCAAATTCAACAAGTTGGTTCAAGTGTTTATGGTATTTTTTATGTTCAATGTGTATTATCTTATATAATCTTATATTTTCCACAGTTAAGATTAATGGATATTGAAATTATTAATGTTTTATTTGAATATAAACCTAAATATTTCTCATATAATAAAAAAACAATTGATCCAAAATTTAATAGAAGATATTCAAATTTTAAACAAGTTAAATTTAATCCAATTCCATTAAAGAAAAAAAAATCAAGTTTTTCAAGTTTAAAATTTAAAAATAATCTAAATAAAATAAGATTTTCAAATGAAAATTACAACTTAAAAAAAAGAATAAACATATTTGATATAATAAAAATTAATTTATGTTGGTGTAATAAAAAATATAAAAAATCAATAGAAGAAATGAATTATTTAATGAAACAAAAAAGAAAATATACAGATTTAGCAGAGTCATTAAAAATATATATTGTTACAGAAAAAATTAAAGAATTAATTATTGCAAAAGGATTAGCAGAAGAAGAAAATTTTACTTTTCAAAAAAAATTATTAAGGTATGATAGTAATTTTGGTTTAAGGGCTTATGAAGGTAAAATTAATACAACTATATATAAAACTCCAGCATTATTAAAAGAAAAATTAAATTTAACTGAATTTAATTTTGATAATAATTTCCAAATTATAAAAAATTCAAGTATAAGTATAAATTCTATTGCAAATGATTTAAATAAATAAAATATGTAAAAAAAATTAAAAAATTATTATATTATATTCTTAAATATATAATATAAATTTAAATAAAAAGAATAATCAACAAAACATATTATTTAAATAAATAAATAACAAAATAAAATAGTTAAAAAATATAAAAAAATGAAAACTATTGAAAGAAAATTTCCAGAATATGAAAACATATGTCAACTCCTTCAAATGCATGCAATACCATATATAGGAAAATATGAAGATGATGGATACAATTTTTTATATCCAATATTAACCTTCCAATCAAAAACTTGTCCAAAAAATATTCCAAAATCAATATCAGATAGAATAAACAAACTAAATATAAAAGACTTTAATTATTTCCATATAACAATAGATTCATCATCAATTCCAAATCGTTCAGAAACAAGATTAAATATAGTACCTCATCCTTATATTTTTTATGATTTTAAAGGTTCTGTTACAAAAGAACATAGAACTTTTGTTTATTGTTGTTTAATTTCAGATGAAGATAATTTTAATTTAACAATTAAAGAAAAAAATGATGAAGGTGATCGTTTAATAATTAATCCAGATTATGATTTTTGTAATGATAATTTAAAAAGAGAAATTATTATTCATCCAAGTGGAGATCAAAATATTCCTGCAATTTCTCCTAATAATATAGCTTTTAATGTTAATTTAGGTTGTCAAATGATTCATTTTTATCTTATTACTCTAGGAACTTATCATAATCAAATTGTTAAAGGATGTTGTTGTGAATATATTATTTTACCTAGTGCAATGTGTGGAAAAATTTTTATGGGAATGATTAGAAGTTTTAATGAGAAAAGATCTGTTGAAGATGTAATTAGAAATGTTTTGGTTAGTAAAAGAGTTTATGAAGACTTTTTTAAGAATTATTTTTATATTTGTATTAATGAAATTTGTAATAATGATAATATTAATTCTTTTAAAAATTCTATTTGTAATGTTTTCAAAAAAATTTTTGAATTTAATGATAGTGATTATAATGAAAGACATCAAAATGATATGGAATTAATGGGGAATTATTATTATGAATATTTTAAACAATTTGTTTTAATGCTATTTGGAGCTAATAAATTTGATACAAATAAAAATTATAATGAAATTATTTTGTCATCATTAAATGATAAATATATTTTTAATATAATTGAAAAATTTATTAATTTTCATGTTTTAAATATTAGCATTATTTATAAATCATATGAAAATTATGTTCAATTAACTGATGATATTGAATCTATTGAAGAAGATGTAAAAGAAGAATATGAAAAAAATATTTGTAATGAATTAAAAGATTTTATTTGTTCTTTTATAGAAATACCAAAAAATACTTTTGAAGAAAGAGTTAATGATTATAAAATAAATATTACTATGAATAGAGAATGTAAAAACCATCGTTTATTTCAAATTTTAAAACAAAAAATTGAAGAAAATAATTCAATTGAAAAAGGTGATTTCGAAGGAATTGATGATGTTTTTATTAATATTTTATATTTTAAAACTTGGGTTTATAAAGGAAGTCCTAATAATATTCATGATGATTTTGGTTCTATTTCTTTTTTAAATGAACCTAAAATTGATCCTAAATATTTTTGTTCAAAGCAGGATAGAATTACTTTATGCAATGAAATGATTGATATTTTTGAAAAAATAAATAATAGTTATATATCAAACGATGATTATATTGAATAAATAATTATTATTTAAAAAATAAAAATTTAAAAATAAATAATAATTAATTTTTATGAAAAGTATTTATTGAATATATAATATATTCTAATCTTTTTAATAGATTTTTCTTCTTATTAAAAAAAGATAAAGAATTTTTTTAATTTATAAATATTTATATTTCAAAAATATATAAAGGATTTTATTATTTATATATAAAATATAAAAAGAAAGTAGTTTATTCAATTTCTAATGTGTTCATTTTTTTATAAATTTCTAGTCTGTATTAATGAAAATTTAAAATCAAGAACAGAACTTTTAAAACAACAGATATAAAAAATTAAATTTTGTTCAATATTTCAGTTCTATTTGAAGAAAAAATACAATTACTCATTAACAATTCATTTACATTGGAATTTTCATAATTTAATAGAATATTACAACCTATAATTGATGAATTATTTTTTTTATGTTTTATATTAAATACTTCATTTTCTTTATCATTTAAATATTTTGAATTTAATTTAAAGGTTTTACATTTCTTATTTAACCTTTTATTTAAATAGATTTTTCTAATTTTTGATATTTCTTTTTGGAATTGAGAATTTTTAATAGTTTCAATAAAATTATTTGTCTTTAAATCAGTATTATCATTTGCAAAAAATGTATCATAAAATATAATATTTTGTTGACTTGTCATTTTGGAATTTATAATACTTTATGGATCAATAAGAATTGTTTAATTTATGTAAAAATTTTAATAAAATAAGATTATCAAATACTTTATTTTATTATTACTTTATTTATTTATTACCTTTTCTTGAATGTTAAATAATTAATTTTTTTTAAACAATAAATAAAAGCATAATATTTTTTAAATAATAATATTTATTAAATAATAAATAATAAATATCAAATATCAAATTTTCAAATAAATTTCAAAAAAAATTAAAATTAATGAAAGAAGGAAAAGAGTTACTCAAACAAAGCATAAAAGAAGAAAATGAAAAAAATTTTAGAAAAAGTACAACATTGGATTTTTTAGATGATCCAATTCCAAAAAGTGAAAAAGGAGAATATATTATATTGAATATAGTACAATTAGCAAGAAAAAATTATCTGAAGAAAGAAAGAAAAAAACTAAAAAAAAAAAGAGAAGATCTAAAAAAATTATTATATGAAAAAAATAAAAATAATCCTAATTTTAAATTCATTAGAGATAGAATTGACAAAAAAGAAAATATAAGTTCTACTTTAAGAACAATTGATGATAATGAAAGAAAATATGAATTATTTGCCAATAATTTAATAGAAAAATTACATAATGAAAAAAAAAAAAATCTTATAGATGTTAATAAAATAAGAAAAGAAATTGAAACAACAAATGATGATTATTTTACAACAATTATGAAAGAAAAAAAATCAAAAACAAAAAATATAAATCAAGGTATGTTAACAAAAACTTATAATGATTTACAAAAAATAAATCGTTATAAAAAAAATAAAATAAAATCTTTAATTCTTCCTCCTTTAAAAAATCAAATGCATTTAAATTTAAATAGTGAAAGAAATAATAATGATGATATAAATAATAAAAGATATAAAACTATTATTAATTTATATGATCAAGCCTCTATTTATTCTTTATTATCAAATCAAATTTATATAACTGATAAAAGTTTATTAAATGATATTTCTATAAAACTTCGTTATAAGGAAAATTTAGAATAAAAATATTTTTAATTTTTAAATATTTATTTTATAAACACAATATTTAGTATATTTGGTAATAACAATTAGAAAGGTTAGTAATTCTTACAAATATTAGCTAATTAAAATTATTACTTTAATTTTTATTTATAGCACTTATATCCCATATATTTGTATTAGATAAATTTGCAAAAGGATTTCCACCTTTATTATTTGTTTTATTTAATTCATCAATTTTACTTTCATCTTTTTTATTTAATATTATTGAAAAATCCATAAAACTATTTATTTTTTTTGTCATTTCTAAAGGTAAATTACTTGTATCTATTTCTTTATTTATATCATTTACAGAAATATTTAAATTTTCTTTTTCATTTTGCTTATTTTCATTATTTTTTTTAATATTTGTTTTTAATGATGTAAAACATTTAAAATCTGAATTTATTTGAGTAAAATAATTTTGTAATATATTCATTCTTTTTCCAAGAGTAATAATTTTCTTTTTATATTTTTGAACATATTCATTTATTTTTGTTTCTTTTGTATTTTTTAATAAAGATGATTTAGCAATATTATTTTTATTTTCCATTATTATTTCTTTATTTTCTTTTTTTAATTCATTTATTGTTTGACTAATTGTTATTAAATCTTTCTGAAGTATATTTTTCTTTTTCATTAAAGAATTATGTACATCAAGAAAATTATGTAATTTCCAATTTTTATATTTTTCATATTTTGAATTTTTTATATTTTTTGTATGTTTTTGAATGTATATTTCTATTTCAAATAATTTTTTTTCAAATGTTTTTAAATATTCATCTTTATTAGTAGAATTTGTTTCTAATTCAATAATTTTTTCTTGATAATAATCATTATTTTCTTCTATTTTTCTTTTTAATTCTTCAATAATTTGATTTTCAATTAATATTTTCGAACATTTATCTATAATTTCTTTTTTTTTATTGTTTTTTCCCTCTATTTTATTTTTAAAATTTTGAAATACTTCATTTAAATCAGTTTTATTATATTTCATTTTAATTGTTTGTTCAAGTAATTGAAGATTTAATTCTAAAGTTTTTTTTAAATCAAATAAATAATTTATTGCATTTATTGAATTAAATGAAAGAGAAGGTCTTAAAGATAAACTATTTCTATGAGATAAAAATGTATAATCTAAATAATTAATTTTACTTGAAGAACCATTATTAATTACTTCTAAATTACAAATTTTATTTTTAATTGTACAATTATTTGTAGTATTATTATTATTTATTGAGGAATTTTCATTATAACTTCCTACTATAAATTCATTTGATTTTCCATTTTTTAACATTTTTATATTTAATTTTTCTTTTTTTTTTCTTTATCAAAATATGAAAACTAAATATACAAAAGAAAAAATTTTCCTTTGTCAAAAAATAAAAAGAAATAAAATTCAAAAAGAACAAATATTTTATATCACTAAAATTCTAAAAGTTAATGAAAATGATATAAGTTTAATCTCAACTAATGAAAGTCAAATATTAAATGAAAATTTTTTAAATTTAAACGAAAATTATTCTTTATTTGATAATATTCAAATTCCATCTTTTTTTAATGATAATATATCAAATATAAAGATTTATAAAAGATTAAAAAAATATAAAGAAATATCATTTTACTTTAAAGACAAAGAAGAAATCGAATTATATTTGATCAATAAAAATAGTATAATCTCAAAAAAATTAAATTAATTGGTAAAATTTTATAAATAATGTAAAAAAAATTATACAAAAAAATAAAATATTATGAATCAAAATTTTAGAATAATATTAAAGGTAACTTTATATATAAAATAAAACAATATAAATAAAAAAACAATTGATTTAATCTATTTTAATCATACTATAAATTTTTCTAACGAAAAAAAAAGTTAAACCCATCCCAAATGCACCACACATTAAAAAAATCATAAAAGCAATTAAACTCATCATTCCAAAGAAAATAATAGTAGTACTCAATCTTTTAATTTTCAATTTAAAATAATAATAAAAACTATAAAAAATAACATAAATAGAAGGTGAACCACTTACAAAAAAACTTTTCCACCACCAATTATAATCACCTTTACATAAATTAGCATGAGTAAATAAAATACCAATTTCAGAACTAGTAATAATTAAAACAAAAACACTTAAAAATATAAATTGTGGCATAAAAGAAAATTCTCTTTTCCAAAGTGCACTCATAATATATAAAAATTCAATAAAAATTGCACCAAAAGGTGGTAATCCAGTAAAAAATATAGCATATTTTATTTTAAAAAACCAATTTTTTTCTTCTATTAAAGCAGGAACTGGATTTACTTTACAAGGTAATTCAATTCCTTTTTGTTTAATTCCTATAAAACTTCCTAATAAAACTAAAGGAAGTGAACAACAAATCCATAAAATAATTAATGATATAATATTACCAAATTCAATTAAAATTGTTGAATCTTCCATTCTATATAACCAATTAATAATTAATAATAAACCAAAGCAAAATGAAGGAAAAAGTAATGCTGTATATAATGCAGATTTTAACCAATTTCTACCTTTGAATATTTTATATAAACGACCACTTAAGTAACCACTTATTATTCCGATAAAAATAAAAACCATTAATAACATTGTTAATAAACTTCCTCTTGATTCTGGTTTGAAAAAACCAATAAAACCAAAAAATAATGTATATAATAATGCAATTATTACTTGTATTCCAGTACCAAAAAATGCAGAAAGTAATTCTGAATTTATTGGTTTTCTAAATACTTCATTTGATATATTTTTCCATCCATATTCATCTATTATTTCATCTTCATTTACTCTTCTATTATATATTTGAATATCATTTCTTAATGCTCTTATGAAAATCCATATTGTTATTATTGTTAATAATATTATTAAAATATTTGAATTGATTAATCCAATCCAATGAACTGAACTTGTTTCTTTTTTATAATGATCAAATCTTGATGCAAATGGAATAGTTGATTTTAAAAATTTAATATCATATGTAAAGTAAATTTCATCATCTGTTATTAATTTTTGTGGTGGATTCATTTTTAATTCTTTACCTGGAATATGAATATTATTTTCTACAACTTCATCAATAAAAGATTGATTTAAAATAAGAGAAAAAGGTTCAATTTCAAAACCAACTATTGTACTTTTATTTTCATTTATTTCATTATAATGAATAAATAATCTATAATGATTATTAATAAATATTGTTTTTTCATCATCAGAATTAGAAATAAATCCTAATGGAATTCCTTCATTATAAGAAACTATAATATTTTTATTTTTTTCATTTAATTCTACATAACCAGCAGGAAGAAGATCTAAAAATAAATTTATTTTATAATTGTTATTTATTAACCATGTAAATGCATTTATATTTGTTTTTGATAATTTTTTTTTACAAAGAATTTTAAAATTTGTATTATTTTTAATATTTACTTTATAATTTGTTATATATTTACGAGAACCTTGAAGTATTTCTCCTAAATTATCTGGAACTTGCATTTTATCTTCTGGTGGACATATATTTAAATAATAATAATCATATGGTATTTGAGTTGTTATTGATGTTAATGAATCTACTGTTAATGGTATTTCTTCTCCATCATAATGTGTAAATGATGATAATAAATCACATTTTATTAATGAGATTATTAATAAAATGAGATATTGTGATTTTTTTAATATCATTTTATTTTTAAAATGTTTTTTATTTTTTTTGAATTATTTAATTTATTATTATTAATATAGTTTTCTAGAGATTTTTGGTTTCTTTATTATTTAATTGTAAATATTATAATTTTTTAATTAAAATTTTCCAAACTTTATTTATTTAAATTTTTCCAGTGTTTAAATTTAAAATTAATAATATTTAATAATTGATAATTTTTAATAATAACTCAATTCTTTATAGTATTTTTTAATAACTCATATAATTAAATTAACAAATTAATTCTTTACTTCTTTTTCTTTTTTTTTGATTTTTGATTTTCATTTTCATTTTTTTTCTTTTCTTCTTCTTCTTTTTCCTTTTCTTCTCTTTCTTGTTCTTCTCTTTGCATATCTTTTTTTTCTTTAATATAATAAATTCTTTTTTGTTCTTTAAAACCTTTATTATGTTTTTCTTTTTTAGTAACATCTTCATTTTCTTCATTTAAATTTTCTTCATCTTCATTTTCTTCTTCTTCATTTTCAGATTTAATTTCTTCATTAGATACTATTAAATCAAATTCATAATCTTTTAAAGCATATTTATTCAAATAATTATTACAAAAATCAATAAATTGAAAATAATCATTTTCATTTTGAATTCTTAATTTTCCTTTATTTTCAGGATTATAATATAAAAAACTATTTTCCAAATTTAATTTCTCTTTTATAATTTCATTTAAATGAAAAAAACTATTTGGAGGTTCAATAATATTTTCTTCATCTTCATTGAATTTTAATTTAATTTTAAAAGGAAAAGATTCCATTAATAATTTATTCAAAAACAAAATTTAATAATTTTTTTGCATAAAAAAATATATAATTTTTCTTAATTATTAATTTAGATAGATTTATTATTAAATTAATAAATTATAATTCTTTTTAATTAAGTTTTTTAATAAAAATATAAAATTTTTTACTAATTTTAGATATTATCCTTTAATTTATATAATTAATTGTATCAAAGAAATTTCAAATTATTTTATACATTTTTTCATTTTCAAACCTAATTTTGAAATATGAATATGTTATATATGAAAATATTGATATTTTTTATTAACCTTGTTTTTTTTAATTTCAAAAAATAATACATTTAAAATTAAGGAAAATTCATTAAAAAAAATCAAATATATATATTAAATAATAATTTATTTTAATAATTATATTAATATTTTACTTATTTTTTAATGAAAGCTATATTTTTTCTTTTCATATTCGAATTTACTTTTCAAAATATATTAAAATTTCCTTTTAAAACAGAAAATCCAATATTAAAATATTTTGATGTTCCTATAGAAAATAGAGAAATTGTATATTTTCAAATTGGAGAACCAGAAAAAAAAGTACCATTAATAATAAAATTTAATCATTATTATTATTTTATATCAGGAAGTCAAATAAAAAATTCAACATATAATGAAAAGAAATCAAATACATATAAACAATTATCAAAAGAATTATCAGAAATAAATCCTTCATTTCATATTAAAGGATATAAATCAGAAGAAAAATTTAAATTTCCAACATATAAAAATAATTCAGTAACAGTAAACAATTTTTTTTTTTATTTATCATCAGAAAGTGAATTAGAAGATAATTATTTAGGCTTTTTAGGACTTCAAATTAAACCACATAAACAATCAAAAGATGATAATTCTTTTATTACTTTATTAAAAAAAAATGATATAATAAAAAACTATATATGGAGTATTAAATATGAAAATGAGAATAATGGTTATTTATTAATTGGAGATTACCCACATAATATTGATAATAAAAATTATAATAAAGAACAATTAAAAAATACAAAAACTGAAACTTTAACAAATGCAAATATGTGGGAAATTAAATTTGATAAAATATTTTATAATAATACTGAATTAAAATTAAAAACAAAAGCAATTTTAAGAATTGAAAATGGTGTAATTTTAGGTCCAAAAGATTTTAAAAAAATATTTTATGATACTTATGTTAATAATAAAACATGTGAACAATATGAAGTTAATATGGAAAGTGAAGATAATGTTTATGGATTTAAATGTTATATTAATAAATTTAAAAAAGAATATTTTAGACCTTTAATATTTTTACATAAGGAATTAAATTTTAATTATACTTTAACTGGGGATGATTTATTTCTTAAACATGAGGGTTTTTATTATTTTTTAATTATTTTTGAAACTACTCCTACTCAACATTATGATTGGGTTTTTGGAAAACCTTTTTTAAAAAAATATCAATTTGTTTTTGATAGTGATGGGAAAAAAATTGAGTTTTATAATACAAATATTCAAATTAAAAAAGGAAATTCAATGTTTGCAATCATTTTAATTATATTTTTGGTTATTATTCTTGCTTGTTTAGTTTATATGTTTACTTTATTTTTAAAAAAAAAAAGAAAAGTAAGAGTAAATGAAATTGATGATATTTTTGATTATACTTCCACTAATATATAAAATTATTTATTGTATTGTTTATTACACTTTTAAAATTTATTAAATAATAATTGATTTTGGATATAAGATTTCCTTAACTATAATTTTATTAAAAAAAAAAAGATTTAATATTAATTATTTTATAATACTTTTTAAGTACTATATTTAAATATTTATCATATAAAAGGTAATTATATCAAATACAGGAGAATCTATTTATATTATTTACAATCTCTTTGAATAACCTATTACTTTTTTTAATTAAAGTTATAAAATATGTCTAATTTCATTTTTTTATATTTGAAGCCTCATGTTTTATTTTATTTTTTCTGTTTCTTTTTAGAAAATCTATCTCTTTGTTTTCATCTAATTCCAAGTTAAATTATTGTCTTTGGAACGGGTGTTAGGAAAAATATCTATTTAATTTTTAAATTTGACTTAACGAATTCTTTCTTATATCATATCATATCATTTCTTATCATCTTATTATCCGTACTTAGACAACAATTCAGACTTCATTAATCAAATTTAATTTTACTATAATCTATATTTTATTCTTCTTTTATTTGAGTTTTCCTTTTTGTAAAATTCAACAAAAAATTTAATTTCTAAAGTTTGGTTAATATTTTTTATTTTATTGATTCTACATCTTTGATTATTTAAATATTCATTTTCAGCCATTGTTTTAATATCAGTAATATTTTCAATTTTTTCATTAAGTAAATTACTAGTAAATTCTCCTAATTCTTTATCGATAAAATTTTGTTTGATTGAATTATTAATTTTTTCTTTTCCCTTTTTTATATCATCAATACATAAATCATAATTCATAATATTTCTATGTTCTTTAGGAAATAAATAAGAATTAAAAAGTAAATAATACATGATAACACCAAATGAAAAATAATCACTTTTAAAAGCATCTTTTAATTTAATTTGCATATTTTTATAAACATCTGGATGTTGATATGACCATGTGGATTTTATTAAATGAAAATATTGTTCTTCTTTTTTTACATTTTTTACTAAACCAAAATCGCAAAATTTTAAAATAAAGTTAGAACAACATATTATATTATCTAATTTAATGTCTCTATGAACTAAATTTGATTCAAATAAAAATTTAAAACCATCTATTAATTGATTTGCAAAATAAGAAATTAAAAGAGAATTTGGTTTTTGTAAATAGAGAAAATTTTCTTGATTTAAAGTCAATTTCATTAAGTTACAATTTTTAAAGTAATTATAAAAAACATTTAAATTTTGATATAATCCCTTTTCCATATAAATTGAATATAAAACAAAGGATTCATTTTTTAATGGTATATTATTATGTCTAATAGAGTATGTTTTAATTATATTTTTATGCATTAATGATTTTGATATTAAACATTCCTTTGTTACCATTTTTTGTTTTTGTTTATCATTAATATCAATACATTGAAATTTAATAGCACAAATATTACCATTGTTTTTAGCTGAATATACACTACCATATCCTCCTTCTCCTATTAGTTCTACAATTTTAATATTTTCTGATTTTTGAATTATGTGAATGAATTCACTTTTCTTTCCTAATTTATCCATTTCTTAACTTTATTAAATCTTATTGGCAAAAAGAGTATATATTCAAAAAAAACCTAACTTTTTCTGAATAATATATTTAATAATTATAATATAAAACAAAGAAAAATAAAAAGTTAAATAAATATTCTTGTAATATTGTAGTTTTTGTTCTTTCAAATATTTTTTCTTCTATTTTTATATAGTTTATATATAATATGGTAATAAAATATAATATTTATTTATTTATTTTGTCATTTTTCATTACTCTACGGTGATAAATATTATGAAAAATTATCATTTTTTTAAAAAGCAAAAATTTGTAAAATAATAATACACTATCGAGTTCATAAAAATTATTTATTTTTATTATTCACAAATTATATTTTTCAAAAAAGATAGTATATATAAACTTAAAATAATTTATTAAAATAGTTTGTAATTTTTTTTTATATTAAAAAATAATTAAAAAAAAATAAAAAAATAAATGAGAATCTCCATTTTTATTATATTTCTAATAATTTCTTTAATAAAAAGATATCATACCTTTGTACTTCAAGATTTACCAACAGAAGAATCATCATTTCGTTATGGATATACTTTTATGCCAATTCTTTTTACATCAAATGGAATATATAAAATAAAAGACACATTAGAAGAAGATGACGAAGTAGAACCAAAATCATATTTTACAACAAATTCATATTCATCAGATTTAATAACAAATAATAATCAATTTGCAATGTTATATGTAAAAAAACCAACAAGTGTAAAAAATCAAATAGCAGTATTTGAATTAGACTTAGATCCAGAATTTATTGAAATTCCTGATGATTTAGTTAATCCTTCTATTCCAACTTCTGGGGTAATTCAAATTAATAATGGTGTGACTGAAGTTTATTTTGCTTCAATTCAAGAAAATAATGTAGGACAAATATTGAAAGCTAGTAAAAAAACTGGAAAAACTGGAAATATTATTTCATTGGGGTCTTTTGATTGTAATATAAATGAAGATGGCTTTTCAATTTTTAAACTAAATGAAGATCCTTTTAAAATGTTAATTACTTATTATGATCCTAGTAGTGGGAATTTTAAATATGTTCTTTCTGATAGTAATGAAATTATTTCAGAAAATCAATTTTTGGATGAAAGTATAAGTGATGTTAGTAATGTTAAATTTCTTTATGATTCTACAACCTCACAAATTATTATTTCTTACTTACAAAGTGGAAATATGATTATTAAAGAATTTCCTTATACTTTATCTGAGAGTGGGATTACTTTTGATCATTCTAGTGAGGATATTGTTTTTGAAAATGTTAATATAATAAATGATATCGAATTTATTAATGGTGATAGAATTTTTTTTCAGATTAATAATGAACAATATGGAAATATAATCGGTAAAGAAGTTAATTATTATGATGAGTTTCCTGTTACTGTAAATAATAATGATTTTTATTATATTATTGAATCTCTAACAATTAAATATATACTTGGAAAAGATGGACAATATATTTATGCAGAAGAAGATATTACACTTGGTTCACATGAATCAACAGAGACTGATCCTGAAAGTAGTGAATCTGAATCTAGTGAACAATCTCAACCTTCATCTGAAAGTAGTGAAACAGAATCTGAGCAACAATCTGAACAATCAAGTGAAACTACTGAAAGTGAATCTGAGCAACAATCTGAGCA
>JAJMZS010000435.1:0-38853 GCA_023807205.1 Isotricha prostoma | reverse complement strand
ATCCCCAATCCCCAATCCCCAATCCCCAATAACCTTTGAATATCAATTAAAATTAATTTTTTATATCTTTTAAATCTTTCATTTATAATTATAAAAATATTTAAAACCTATGTTTTATATCAATTTTTTATTAATTATTTAAAATTTGATTCAAATATTTTTTAATTTTTTTTTATATTTTTTCAAAACTTTTAATAAATAATTTCATTCAAAATGGAAAAAATATAAAAAATATTATTAATAAATTAAATGGACAATTCACAATTTAAATCATATCTTCGTAAATTATATAATCAAATAAACAAATCATCAAATTTATTATGGTCACATAGTAATCATATTACAGGTAAAAGAACAAAAAAATTTGATGAAGAAGAAAAATTTTTTAATATAAATACAACTCAAATTGGTTATGGTGAAATATCATTATCATCAATGACTCAATTATATAATTTATTTTCAAATATTGATGAAATAATAGAAGATATGAAAATAAATAAGAATAAATTAAAATATTCAAGTTATAATATTAATAAAGATAGTTATTTTTTAGATATTGGAAGTGGATTTGGTAAACCAATTTATCATTGTGCATTTCAAATTGGTTGTAAAAGTCAAGGTATTGAAGTTGTTCCTGCTAGAGTTGAGTTTTGTAAAGATTTTTATTATGAGTTTTTAAGTGATAAAGATTTTTTTAATATTAATTGTAATGAAAATCAACAAAAAGAATCTATGGATATTGATAATGAAAATAATTTAAAAAAAAATATGAATAATGATAAGAATAAAAAAATATTTAATAAAAAAATTGTTTTGGATTTTACATTTAATAATAATAAGCAAATTAAATTTAAGTTTGATTGGTATAATGAAATTATTTTGAAAATTAAAAAAAATAGTTTAAATTCAAATTATTTATATACTATTGATGAAAATAATTTGGAATTTGAAAAAGTAAAAAATAATAATGATAAATATATTTCAATATTATGTCCAGAAGAATTAAATGTTAAATTTGGAAAACAATTTTTAGATATATCAAGAATAACAATAATTTCAAATCAAAAATTAACAAATACTTTAAGTAAAATAATTATTCATAATTTATATTCAAATTTATTAGAAAGTAATAATTCATATATACCAATATTTGATGATGTAAATAATAATTCAGTTTTGGACAATTTATATATATTGGATTTAATGTTATTTATAAATAATATTACAAATATATATAAAAGGAGTATTTTTATTAATAATAATGAAGAAAAAAATCAAATTGAAAAAAATGAAAATGAAAGTTTTTTGCATTATATTTTAAATAAATTTTCTTGTGTTACATTTAATCCTAATTTTTATCATTTATGTAGTTTTCTTTGTAAAGATGCAACAAAATATGATTCTTTCAAATTTTTTGATGAAGATTTATTAGATAAGAATATTGATACTATAACAAATTCAGAACATTTCACACATATATATTCATATAATAAATTAATGGGAGAAAAATGTAGAAAAAAAATTTCTAAAATATTAAATAAAACTAATTGGAAAGTTCTAGCATGGTATAGTAATGAATATCAAACAAAAAAAAGTGGCTTAACACATTTTTTAAAAATTGGAAATTTTCAAATGAATTCTACTGGAAATGAAAAATTTTCCTGTTATGTTTATATTAAAACTAAATAATAATTTAAGAGTATAGTAAAAAAAAATTTATAATTAAGGGAATTTAGTTTATTTATATAAAAAAAAAATTAAATAAATTAAAAAAAATTAAAATATTCATAATAATTTATTTAAATTTATTTCACAGAAAATATAAATGTAAATTACACATTAAAAGATATTTAAAAATCATACCTTAATTTATAAGGAGTCCAAATTAATTTTTCAGGTTTTAAAGGATAACCAGCTCTCCCAGCTTTTTTATACAATTGATCTAAAATATTTCCATCAGCAACAATAATATGTTGTCCATCATGATATCTTAACAATTCTAAATCAGTAAGAACTCTTAAAATATCATGATATCTTATTCCAGTAATTTCTTGTAATTTAGAAATAGAAATAACTTCTTCTTTAAATTCTTTTAAAGCAATACATAATTTTTGAGTCCAATAAGAAAAATAAGTACTAAAACCTAAATCACTTAAAGGATGTTCAGGACCACCATAAGTTTTTTCTTTTTTTGATAATAAATATGAAAAATCAATTAAAAATTTACCATAACCTTTTCTTTGACAGAATGGCATTACTAAAATACATGATAAATTATTACCTTCACTTGATACTTTTTCCTTTGAAAAATAACCAACGAAATGATATCCATAATCATCATATTCTGTTAAAATATAAAATAAAAAGGGTTCAACATCATATTCTAATGTTTTATGATCTAAAAATAATTTAGCAATATAGCATAAATTTTCACAGTAAAATTCTTCATATTTTCCATCAACTTCAAACATTGAAATTTTATCATCTCTATATATTTCATTTCCAGGTGGATGTTTTAAATTACATAAATTCATATGTCTATTTAATTCAGTTTTTTTTACAAAAAAAGTAAAACAAAATTCACAAAAAAATAAAGTATCTACATGATAAGTTTCTGGGAAAGGAGAAAAATACCAAGCTTCAACTTTATATTGTCCTATTACTATTTCAGTAATTGTTTTTACTTTTGTTGCTTCTTCATGTGCAATTACTCTACTTTTATCATATCCTTCATTTTCATCATTTTGAAAAGGAATTGTTTTTAATTTATCTTGTTCTTCTTTTTGTTCTTTTTTTTTTAATTCTGCTTCTATGTTTTCATCATCTAAAATTATATCTTTTCTTTGAATCCAACGATCATTTCTTCTATTGTAATCTATATAATGTACATAATATTCATATGAGTAATCATTTTTCTTTTTTTCATTTTCGTGGTCTTTTAATAAACGACATTCTATTATTTTACATATTTCCTCTTTTCCATTAAAAAATGATTTTACATGTTTATTTATTTCTAATGCTCCTACGTAATTTGCTTTCTCTTCTGATACTAATTTGTCCTTTATTATCATTTTTTTTAAACTTTTTTCACCTTTTGCTCCTTTACTCATTTATTTTTTATTTTTTTTATTTTTATTTAAAAATAAATTTCATTTGGTTAAATATATATTTTAAATAGGAATTATTTATTTATGTAAATTTATATATTCATAAATAATAAAATTTTTTTAATTAAATTATTATTCAATAATATATTATTTTTAATTATTATTTAAATTATATTTTAAAATAATATATATTAAAATAATGGAACAAGATGAATCATATTCACAATTATTTCAATCAATAAAAAGATTAATTCAATGTCCAATTTGTTTTACAACAATAGAAAAAACATCATTATGTCCATCATGTAATATAGTTATATGTGAAAATTGTTACTATGTATAATTTACATAAATTATTTGAAATAGAAATGTGCCGAAAAAAATCAAACTTGTCCTTATTGCAGAGGTTTAATTTCAAAAGAAAAAAATATCAGAGTTCATTTATTAGAAGATATTTCAAAATTAGTTTCTCATACAACAAATAGAGATAATTATAATAATATTATTCAAAATTTAAAAGGAGAAATTGAAAGACAAAGTCAATTTATTTCTGAAGATTTAGAAAAGAATTTAGAGATTATTGAAGAGAAGATAAATCAATTAGAAAAATATAAAGAAGAACAAATTGAATTAATTGATAAAATTAAACTAAATTTTTTAAAAAATATAAAACAAGCAAATAATGAATTAATATTATATAGAAAAGATTTAATGAAAAAAATTAGATTTTATATTGAAAAAAATAAAAAGATTCAAGAAATATTAAATACAGGAAAAAAAGAATTAATTGAACAATATTATGATAATATTTCAAAAGGAGAGGAAATATCAGTAAATCAAATAACTATATATAATGAAAAAGAATTATTAAAATTAAATGTACTAAAAAAATATCCAAGTTTAATTCAACCAGAATATAAAGGAGAAAAAATAAATTTTGAAATAAATTCAGAAATTTATAATGAAAATACTGAATTATTAAGAAAAAATTGTACAATATATGGAGTAACTTTTGAAATATCAATTTTTGTTTTGAAAGAAGAAATTGGAATTGCATTAACTAGATTAAAAGGTAAAAAAGATGAAGGAATTTATCATATTAAATTAGAATTTATTAATTTAGATAAAGATAAACCTCATATTATGAAAGAAATATCTGATTCTTTTCCATTATTTGAAATGAAAATTTATCATAATGTTTTTAATTTTGAAAATATAATTAAACATTGTGTAGAAGATAATGAAACTAATTTTATATTTAATTTAAAACAAGATAATTATTATGAACAAGCAAAAGATTTAATTGAATATTCTCAAATGTTAGAAATGAAAATGATTGTTTTTGTTGATGCAGAAAATAATGAAAATAAAGAAGAAGATGATATGTTATTTTATGATTAAAAAATATAATTTTAAATTTATAACTTAAAAAAATCTAATAATGAGAATATTTAATATAATTATTATATTCTTTATTCCACACATAAGTTTTCTAATTCTATATTTACAATATTATATAATCTAGTATCAACACTTGTTTTATTTTTTATTTCAGATAATAAATTATAACTTTTTAAAAAATCATCTACATCACCATAATTGAAATTAGGATTATATTTTGATTTTAAATGTTCGAAAATATCAAATTGATAATCTAAAGAAATTGAAGGTTTTGTCATATAACCAATAAGAATATTTTGATAAGGTTCTAATAAAATATAATTTAAATATTCTGTTCTTTGTAAATTTCTAAGATATGTTAAAATATCTAATCCATTAAATAATTTAGATTTTGCTTTTTCAAGTAATTTATTCTTTGTTTCTAATTTTTTTGTTGAACAACAAGGACAACTTATTGATATAATAATTTCAATAATTGAATAATTCAAATCTATTTTTTTTTCAGCTTTATGATTTTTTCTTAAAAAATTACTTCCAATTTTCTGAATTTTATTTGAGAAAGAATATACATTTGGAATTTCTTTTTGTGAAATTGGACTTTTATCTTTTTCTAAATTATTAAATAAACTTAATTTATTTAATTTTTCTACAGAATTGAATGATGAATTACATGAATATTTATTTTTTATCAATTTTTGATTACTTATCATTTTATTATTACTATTATTGCTTTCTTCACTAGTAATTAAATTATTTTTTTCTGTTGTTGTAATTCTAATCAAATTATTATTTTTATTATTATTATTATTATTACCATTAATATTATCATTATTATTAAAATTATTATTATTATTATTATTATTATTATTATTATTATTATTATTATTATTATTATTATTATTATCATTATTATTCTCTTTTGGTGAAGATAGGAAATTTGAAAATTGACGTAAATTTGCATTGGTTAAACTTTTTTTACGATGTTTGATTTTTACAAAAAGTGATTGTGTTTCTAATTCTCCTGGTCCAAAACTCCCAAATTCAGCAATTTTTGACATTCTACTTAATCTTTGTATTCTACTTCCACTCATTCTTACTTTTAATTTTGAAAATACTTCATGTTTATTATTTTTTTCTATTTTTTTAAATTGGAAAAATTCTTGCATTATTGAATGATTAGCATAAAAACCATTAACAATAGAAATAAATAAAAATAATAAAATATAAATAACTGATAATGTAGTAAAAACTTCTGAAGAATATTCAAATAAACTTTTATATTTTCTTGAAATGGAAGTTCTTACATTATCTGTCCTAAAATATATTGTCACAAAATGATCATAATCAAAAACTTTATCTTCAAATCTTTCTTTTGGTTTATATAATGCATAATCTTCATATCTAGAATAATCCATAAAATATTTTGTATTATAATCTAATAAAAAAATACTTTTTGAAGATTTAAATTGAGCAATTTTAAAAAATACATTTCTTTTAATATATGAAAGTGGATTCATTTGTAAAAATATATCACTTAAAAAATTTACAATAGGATAAGAATAATTATCTAAATCCAAAGCAATATGAGTAGTGAAAAAATGTGATTTACAATCATAATTACTTAATAAATCATAATAAATTGAAAAATTATCTGTATCTTTTGCAGAAAGAGTAAATTCATAATAAGTAAAAATATCATCTTCATAAATTCCTGATATATTATTATTTAAATTATCAGGACAATAATATTGTTCATTTTGAAGAAATTTTTCTACTTCAGATTGTTCAATTAACGAAGAAGTAAAATCAGAATAATTACATAAATGTAAACCAATTTTGGTTTTTATTGAAGTTCCTTGTTTTTCTCTATAAACATATTTAAAATCGAGATCAAATAAATCATATAAAGGTGTATTGGTTGTTTCATCATATTTATTACATGTTATAGAAAATCCAAGTGAAAATGAATAATTAAAAAAATTTATTTGGTCTGTTGGTGAGATTATTGTGTTATAATTTATTATTGATTTATTTATTCTTTTTAATAAATAATGTAAGTTTAATATTGAATAAATAAGTGTTAATATAAGGAATCCTATATAAAATAATCCTCCTATTAAACTTCTATAATTTTCATGAGATTTATAACGAAAATTAAATGTTTTTCCAATATAATCAAACTTTTTTATTTTATTTATTATTTGTTCTTTCATTATAGAAGAAAGAATTTTATTATTATTATTTATTTTTTATTTTTGCAGTTTTTATTGAAAAATAATTAATTATTAAAATATTATAAATTAATGAATAAAAATAATTTTTTAATATATTAATTATAAAATATTGTATTTATATTTATAAAACAACAAAAATGAGTTTATTTTCAAAAAATAATGTAAGAAGTTCATTTTCTCCAAATGAAAATTTAGAAAATAAATTTTTTTCCCCTCAAAAAAAGAGTCATATGTATATGAGAAAATTACCACTAAATTTAAATAAACCTGAAAAACAAAAAGTACTAGAATTATACTTAAAAGAATTCAACGAAAATTTCCAAAATATTTTAATAGATCCAAAAGAACAATTTATAAAAAACATCAGAACAGAAGTTGACTTAATTATAAATGAAGTATTCCAACACAGAGAAAAAGAAAAAGAAGAAATATCAGAATATCAAAAATATGCATTAGAAAAATTAGATGAAGAATATGAAAGAAACGTAAAAATTTTAACAAAAGAATGGTCAAATTACATAAAAAATCCAAAAAATTACAAAACATTAACTCATTTTAGAAAACATTGTATAAAAACAAAAGACGAAGGATATCATCCATGTGAAACAGAGAATGCAAATTTAATAGAAATAAGAAATAATGAAAATGAAGTAACACATGTAATGTGTATAGAATGTAAACAATGTTATAAAAGTGATTCAATATCATTATTATGTACTTATTGTAAAGTTGAATATTTTTCTTGTGTTTTACCTAAAAATTCTGATCCGAATATTCTTCCTGCAACATGGGAAAAATATCATTGTGGAAATATGATAAATGAAACTATGAAATGTGTTAAATGTCAAAATATTTTATATTATAATTTAAATGCAAGATATTTAGTTTGTTTAAATAAGAAATGCAATTTTAGAGCAAAACCAGAAAATATAATTTGGAATTGTGTATTTTGTAAAAAAGAATTTAAAAGTGATGCTAAAATTTATAATCCAATGGAAATGTTTATGATTAAAAGAGCAATTAGAAAAGCACTTTTATTTAAAGAACCTTCTTTTCCTTCTGAATTACCTTGTTGTAAAGTAAATCCTGAAGAATTAGTATTTTATCATAAAGATGAATGTAAAGGTGAATTATATAGAGGAAATTTAAATAGAAAAGAAATTGTTGTTTGTTCTAAATGTAGAGCTATGAATTTTGTTTCTAATTTTGTTTGGATTTGTCCTTTATGTCATAGGAAATTTAGAAATTATAAAAGTGCTTGGGGACATTTATTTAAGAAAAAAGAATATTTAATTGATGATGATTTATGTTTTAAAAATAAAAATGATTTAGATAGATATGGAAATTATGATAATAATGATGATAATTCTAATTTAATTAATTTTAATAGATTCTCTACTTCTGGTAATTATATTTTTAATAGTCAACAGAATTTAAGAAGATTATCTTTAAATAGTCCAATTTCTAATTTTGTTAATGAAAATAATAAGAATGAAATAAAAGGAAAAAAAAAACAATATAAAACTCTTCTTGATTTAATTGAAGAAAGAAATAATCCAAATAGACGTAATAGTTTAAATAATAATAATAAAATTAAAAAATGTCATACTAATAATTTTCCTACTCAAATATCTAATAATGAAAATATTTTTGAAAATGAAAAAGATTTAAATGAAATTTCAAATGTGAATTCAACAAATGAAAATTCACTTTCAGGAAATAGTAATCAAACAACAAATAAAATAAAAATACTAAATATTAAATCAAATGATATAAATTCAAAATATGATTCATCACAATCACTTTTAAATATTTATCAAGAAAAAGAACCAGAAATAAATAAAACAAATAGTAGAGAATCAATAGTAAAAGATGAATTGTTAGATAAAATTAATATTTTAGAAAATATAAATAATGATAAAAAAATTTTACAAATTGAAACTGATTTTGATAGAAAAGAAAGTTTATCTTCAGTTGGTGAATTAACATCAATTGCAAGTCTAACTCCATCAAATTATCAAAATATATTTACAAGTCCTGAGAAAATAGAATCAATTGGAAAAGAAGGAAAAATTCCAGAATTTGATATAGAAGACTATATTTATTTAGATCCAATTGGTGAAGGTTCATATGGTAAAATATATTTAGTTGAAAATTCTTTTGATAAAAGTAAATATGCTTTAAAAAAAATAATATGTCATGATTTAAAAGAAGTAAAACAATTCCAAAATGAACTTGAATTAGTTTATTCAAAATCACATCCAAATATAATGAAAATAATAAAAGTTCAATATAAAGCATTAGACATAACAACATATTCAATATATATTTTAATGGAATTAGCAAATTGTGATTGGAATAATGAAATTAAAAAAAGACAAAAGAAAAATTTAAAGTATTCAGAGAAAGAAATAATAAATATTATAAAACAATTAACTGATGCTTGTTTATATTTAGAAAATGAAGGAATTGCACATAGAGATATTAAACCTCAGAATATTTTATTATTTAATAAAAATATTTTTAAACTTGCAGATTTTGGTGAAGCAAAAAGTATAAATGATACTTCACAAGAATGTACTTTAAGAGGAAGTGAACTTTATATGAGTCCAATTTTATACAATGGATTAAAAATTAATCAAAAAGATGTTGTACATAATGCATATAAAAGTGATGTTTTTTCTTTTGGATTTTGTATTCTTTATGCTTTAACTTTAAATTTAAGAATATTAAATGATATAAGAAATGTTATAAATATGAATGTAATTAATAATATTGTTCTAAGATATTTGAAAAACATTTATTCAAAAAAATTAATAAATTTAATTGTAAAAATGCTTGAATTGAATGAAAAAGAAAGATTTTCTTTTTATGATATTAAAAAATATGTAAAAGAAAAATTCAATTAAAATAATTTTTTTTCATACGTTTATAAATAAATAGTTTTCTTATGAATCATTCATTTAATATTATTATAATTTTAGATATATAATTAATTTTTTTTGAAATGTAAAAAATAAACTCTATATATAAATTATTATTAGCATAAAATTATTTGTAGAAATAATTTAATTAAAGAAAATTAAACTCATTTATAATATTAAATAATTAAAAAAAAAATTATTTTCCTTTTGGATTATAAGGTTTTCCACAACCAGGACATTGATTATATTTAAAAACAAAAACATTATCATTAAAACATTTAGTACATAATTTCATATTACAACCACAATTAAATGATTGTGTTGCAGGATATATTTTACACAATGGACAAATTCTTTGTCCTAATTGTTCTATTGCATTTCCTTTTAAAGAGCTTTTTTTTTCTAATTGAATTGAATATGATTTTTTTAAAATTGTATTATGAATTGGACAATTTATTTTCATTTCTTCACTTTTTATTATTAGATAATGTTCATAGCATAAAGCACAATTACAATCAGCAAAACAAAATATATTTTTTTTATGACATAATATACATTTATTATTATTTTTATTATTATGTTTTTTATCAAAATTCAAAGAATGAGAACAATAACTTTTATTAAAAGAACTAATATTATTATTATTATTTTCAATAGAATTATTATTATTTAAATCATCTTTTAAATGATGAACAATTATATAACTTCCACTTTTTAGATGTTTATTTTTAATAATTTTTTCAGAAATGAAATTATTATATTTATTATTTTTTTTATTCTTTAAAATACAAAAAATTATAATTGCAATTAATATAATTGTAATTATACCAGATATAATTGATATATATATTAATCTTTTTCTTTTTGTTTCATTGTCTAATGTGTCACATGTTCCATATAATAATTGATAACCTTTTAAACAAGATAAACAATCATAATCATCACAATATTTACAAAATCCAAATATTGAACATTCTGTTGAATAACATCTTTTTATTGCTAATAAAAAGTTCTCTTTACATTCAATACATTCTCCTATTTCATTACATTTAAAACAATTTTTTACTGTACAATTATTTTTTATTTCTTGTTTTTTTGATATATAATACTCACATTTGTTACTATTTATTATCGAATTATTATCGTTTTGTATATATTTTTTTTGAGAATAATTTATATAATTTATGTCATTTGATTTTACAATTACAAAAACAAATGTGAAAAAAAAAATTTTATTATAATTAACTTTATGTTTCATATTATTTATAATTATTTTAATTTAGAAAAAATGTAGTTCTTAAATAAAATGTTAAATGTTTTTAAGATTAAATTAATTCATAATATTTTATATATTCATTTCATATTAAAATTAAAAATATTCTTTTATTTTTAAAATAAATATTTAAATAATCAAAAATTAAGAATCCTCATCATTTTCATTTTTATTTTTAGGAATATGATTTATATCACAATACCAATTATAAAATTCATCTATTATTAAAGGATAATAATCTTCACATTTATAATCTTTAGGAAATGAAACACCTTGATTTAATAAAAAATCAAGAAAGCATTCCCATTGATCTTTATTTAACCCTTTTGATTTTTTAACATCTTTTAAAAAAAGAATAAAATGTTTAACAATTGGAAATTGATCTGAAAATAAATCATTAAAATAAACTTCAACAACTTCATAAGATAATATTTTACCTTTACCACAATTAAATTTAAATAAAAAATTATAAAATTCTTTAAATTGTTGTGAATATAAATCAAGTAAAGTTTCTCTAACATGTAAAATTCTAGCTTTTAATTCATTTAAATCATTACATTTAAAATATTTTAATCCAGTTATATATTCATTTTCTGTTACTTCTTCCATTGATTTACAACCACATCTAAAAAAAAAATATGTTATAAATACATCAGTATATATATCAATATCTAATGTTTTTCCCATTTTTTCCATTCCATCTTGATCAATTTTTTTAGTTTTTAAATTTGCATAATTCATAAAATCTCTTTTTATTTTTTTTTCATCTGAATAATATTTACTTTTCCCATATCCTGATTCATAATCATCATAATACATTTTTTATATGTTATAATAAATTTTTAAACATTTAAAAAATTAAAAAAAAAAAACAAAAAAATAAAATTTGAGTTATATAAAAAAAAAATTTTAATAAATAAAAAAAATATGGCATTTGTATTTAAAGCAGAACGTATTTTGAATAATAATTCATCATCATCAACAAATAATATAGGACCAGGAGAATATTTACCTCAAACTGAAATGAAATTTATAAAAAAAAATAAAAAACCATTTTTAAGTGGAGTTAAAAGAAATAAAATAGAAAGAAATGATGTTCCTGGTCCTGGTTCATATTATCAAGATGAAAGATTAATTTCATATTTAAAAAATATTCAAAATGAAAAATTATCAAAACAAAATGATAAAGTTCAACTACAATTAAAAGGAAATAATATTGAATTTCATAATAATTTTGAAAAATTAGGTTTTTTAACAAAAGATAGGAGATTTAAAGTAATAAATAAAAATAATAATTTAGGTCCTGGTTTATATTTTCAAAATATTAATAATTCATATAAAAAATTATTATCTAATAAAAATAAAATTGAAAATCCATTTGAAATAAATAATAAATTAGAAAAAAAAAGACATAAAGAATTTTCTTTAATTCCAACAATTCCAGGAAAAAAACAAATATTTGGTTTTGATATAAATGAAAATGGTGAATTAATACAAAAACAAGATCCAGATATGTATAAAATATTTACAGGTGAAAAAGGAGATACAGTTGGTCCTGGGAGTTATGATATAGAAAGACCAAATAATTGGTTAAAAACAGGAACTGAATGGAGTAAATTTAGAGTAAGTAGAGATTATAATTTGAAAAAAAATGAAAATGAAAAAAATAATTGTATGTCAATGAATAGTACACGTTATAGTGAAAATTTTGGAAAGAGTAAATTAAATTATAATAATAATAATAGTAATTGTGATATTTCTTCTAAAACTTTGAATAATTTTAAATGTGATAATAATTTGAATAAAAATTATAAAAGTAAAGAAAATAAAAATATTTTATATTGTAGAATTATTAATGTTAAAGAAACTAATAAGAAAAAAATAACAAAAAATGATATTTTTGAAAACGTTGCATCAAATTATCCTGGTCCAGGTTATTATTTTAATCAAAATACTTTTTCAGGAATTAAAATGAAACATACACCAGAATATAGACAATTTTTTGGCTCAAAATTAGAAAGATTTTCAAAAACAAAATCAACATCTTCATTAGGTCCAGGCTCATATTTTAATAATGATAATATACAAAATTCAAATAATTCAAATCAAAATATATCTTTTAAAGAAAAAATGTCTCGTACAATGGAAACATTTGCACCATTTAATTTAAGAAGTGATAGATTTAGTAAAAGTCAAGAAGAAAAAAATAAAAATTTTCCTGGTCCAGGACAATATGAAATAAAAGGAACTTTTAATGAAAAAAATAAAAAATTTAATAATACAATGATAAAATTTGGTTCTTCAGAAAAACGTTTTTCAGATAAAGAAAATATAAAATGGAAAAATGAAATACCAGGACCAGGTTCTTATATAAATCAAAATACAAAATCAAAAATAGGAAAAATAACAAAATTTTCAAATATTAATAATTTTTATCGAATTAATAAATTTATACCAAATTATAATATTAATGAATTACAAAATAAAAATAAATTAAATAGAAGTGAATCAGTTCCTCCTGTTGGTTTATATCATCCAGAAATGATTTATAGTATTGATTATAGAAATAGAAAAAAAATATTAGAAAATAAAAATATTGATGGTGTTGCTTTTGATAGTAGTGTTGATAGGAAAAGTATGATAAAAAGTCAAACTGGTGTTAATATTGGTCCTGGTTATTATTTTAAAGAAAAATACTTAAAAAACGTACAAAATTATCCTCCTTTTAATCAATCAAGTAAAAAAATGGAAGATAATAATGAGAATTTATTTAATAATAGACTTGGAGATTATAATATTGATTCTTATTATGATTGGAATAAAAGGAGTTATAATGTTAATTTTATATAATATTATATTATTTTAGTTTTAGTTTTTTTTTATTTTTTTTTGTAATATAAAAATAAAATATTAAAAATTATTATAAATTTTTACTAAAAAACCCAAAAAAAAAAAAATGTTAAAAAGTAGTATACATACAAAAAAGAATTTTTATTTTAAAATACAATAACTTAATCCCTGACTTTACCATCTAATTCAATGAAATCAGGTCTTTTTCTTTCATCCATTTCAAGCATCATCAACAAAATATTAATAAATTCATAAGAATATTTAGCAATTAAATACTTAACTAAAATATTTTTTAACTTTTCCATATTTTCAACTTCTCTAATTTCACATAAAGTTTTAAAACTTAAAGAAGCACTAAGTGCCATACACATTCCCAAAGAAAAAACATCAGATTTAAAACAATTATGAATAACATCATTTTTTTTTTCTTTAAGTGCTTTAAATAAAATAGGACTCATATAAAGTTCAGTTCCTCTTAAAGTATGCATTTCACTAATACTATTCTTAATTATTTTAGCTTCTCCAAAATCACATATTTTATAATCATTATTTATTATTAAAACATTTTGTGGTTTAATATCTCTATGACAAATACCAAATTTTTGTAATTGAGAAAATGTTCTTATTAATCTTTTTACTATTGTTAATAATTCACCTTCTGTATATGAATGTTTTAATTTTGCTCTTTTTTTTATTTCCTTTTCCCAATCTGTTGTTGCTAATTCCATTAAAACATAAAAATGATAATTTCCATCATTTCTTTTTTGACTTTGTGCACCATATACTCTTATTATTCCTGTACATTCTGTTTTTTTTATAAAATTTAACATTAAATCATATTCTGTTCTTATTTGATCTATTTCTTCTTGTGAATGTGATATTAATTCTTTTAAAGCATATTGTAAATTATTTACTATCCATGTTGATAAATATATTTTACCAAATGTTCCTTCTCCTATTAATTTATTTCTTTTGAAATCTTCGTGATTAAAATCTTCATTTGGTTCTATTACTGTTGTTAATGCATGTCTTATTATATTTTCTTTGTTATTGTTATTTTTTTGATTGTTATTATTTTTGTATATGTTGTTTATATTAATGTTTAAATTTAGATTTACATTTACATTTTTTTTTTCATCTTCAAAAAGATTTGTTGGTGATTTTCTTATTAAATCAAAACTATCATCTTTATCATAACTTGTATTACTTGGTTTATATTCTCTCAAAAAAATATTATCAATTTTATTTCTTGGTTTAATACTATGAACATGTTTAATATTAGAATAAATATTTTTTTCAAATTTATCAGGACCTAATTTATTATCACTATAATTATCCTTATCATTAATTTGTAATTTCCTACCATTAGGTAAATTTAAACCAGAATGAAATTTTGAATGTTTTTTCTTATCATATTCAATAATTTGATATTTACTAATAGAATTATTTTTTTTAATAACATTTTCATGAATATTATTATTTTCATTATTATTATTTTTAATAATATTAATATTACTATGATTTTGACTCATATTCCTTGTAATTTTTTTTTGAGAACAAAGAAAATTTTCTCCACAACGAGGACAATACCAAAACATTTTATTATAATCTAAAATTTCATTACATTTAGAACAAACAATAATTTTTTGTCCTTGATTTATTCCTAAATATAAAATACCATCACAATCAATACTATGTGTAAAATTAACATTTCTTGGATCAATATTACAACAAGGAACATAATTTGGTTTTGCTGGAATTTTATCAATTAAAGTTTTAATATATGAAATTTTATTTGGTTTATTTTCAAATTTAATATAACTTATTGCACCAGAAAAAAAATCTTTACCACAAATTTTACAATTCCAAACCATAGTTTTAATTTTATTTTGCCAATTACAATTAAAACATTTTAATAGATTTTTTTTCGAACTAAAAAAAATCCCTTCATTACATTTTGGACATTTCATATCTTCAGGAAAATAATTCTTACAATGATAATGATCCCAAGTTGCTCTAATATAATCATCATATTTTTCTTCTTCAACAAAAATATCAGAATAATAATCTTCATTACATTCTTTACAAAATAAATGAATTTGTTCAGGTTTAAAAATAACTTTGCAATTAAGACATAATATAAAATTTAATGCTTGAGGATAAACTAATTCATTTCCACATGTATGATAACATTTTGATGTAATATCACAATGAGGTGTAATGTCTGTTATATTTAAAGGAGGAAAACGATTTGAATTTGTTCCTATTGATAATAATATTTCTCTTATATGCTTTATTGATGATAAATCTTGCATATAATTTTGGGATTTTAATATTGATTGAATTTTTGCTATTGTTAATTTTGAATAGGAATTTAAATTTTTTTCTCCTATTAATGTTGATACATTTAATAATATTGTATCTATTATTGCTTTTTCTGACATGTTTAAAATATTTGGAAATATATCGTTATATTCTTCTAAAAATAAGTCGTAAAGTTCTTGTTCTTTTGGAGTAAATTGGATTTTTGATTGTCCTGCTATTAACGCTAATGAATTATTAGATAACATTTTATTTTTAATTTGTTTTCTTATTTATTTATTTGATTTATTTAATAAGTTATTAAAAAGTATTATTATTATTTTTCTATTGCTATTATAATGAAAAATATAAATTTTGGAGTAAATATATTTTATGATATTAAATTTATAGGTAATTTATTTATTAATTTAAAATTTAATTTGATGATTATTAAAAATAATCCTAAATTTATATTGATTTACATTTTTTTTTGTTATTATTTATTTTTTGATTCATCATATTTTTATTTATTTTGTATATTACAAAAAATAAATTAAAATACCTAAAAAATATTAATTAAAAAATAATGATTAAATAATAAAAATATCAATAATTAAATTTTTTTATATTAAAAAAAATGAGTGATGATATTTACCTAAATACAGTTCCTCAAAAAAAAATCTTAGCAACATTAGAACCAGGTTTAGACTTAACTTTAATTTCAAGTAACGTAAAACTATACACATCAAATAAAGAAGGAAAAAATTGGTTATATAGTGATTTAGAAGGATTATTGTGTTTTATACTTGATTATAATTTAAAAACAAAATATTTAGTTTTATACAATTCATTTTCATTTGAAAAAATATTCCAATATGAATTATACAAAGACTTTCAAAAATATTTTAAATCACTTGCTCCTGAATTTCGTTGTTTTGAAGTTGATAGTGGATTTATTGGATTACAATTTGATAAAAAATCAGAAGCTGAAAAAGCAGATTTTATTATTTCAAAATTTAAGGATTCATTTACAGATGAATTATTTACTTCAAGACCATTAGTAAAAAATGAAAAAAATAAAGAAAGAATGAAGGAAATAACAGGAGATCCAAATAATCCTGAAGATGAAGGTTATTATGGTATTTTAAAAAGAAAATTCCAAGTAGGAAAAAAATATAGTGAAGATTATATAGAAAGTAAAATTGAAATTAATAAAGCAAGAAATTTTGAATTATTAAAAACATTTTCATATAATGCAGAAAAAAAACAATTTGAAATTGGAGAAATTAAAGAAGAATTAAAGGATTTATTCATTGATAGTGGTATTAGAAAAAAAGATTTACAAGATATAAATTATGCATTTCCAATAATAAAACAAATCATATTAGGAATGAGTCATAATAGTAAAATAAATAATTCCACAGTAGCAAATATTCAACATAAATTCCCACCTCCTGAAGAACGTGAACGTATACGTAAAGAAGAAGAAGAATTAGAAAAAAAAATGAATAAAGATAGATTAAAGAAAAAAAATAAACAATCAAATGTACCTCAAAAACAATATACATATATGAATCCTCATCCAAATCAAATACCTGAAATTCCAGTAGTAAATCAAATAAATCCTCAACCAATAATTCAACAACCTCCAGTACAACAACCACCAATAATTCCTCAATCTCCATCATTAAATCCTCAATTAAATCCAATAAATCCACCAACATCCCAAAATCAAAATCCTCAAATGAATACAACATCAAATATACCAAAAGCACCAAATATTCCAATAGCACCACCAATTCCAACAAATCCAATAAAAACAAATGGAGATAATAAAGTTAATATTCCAATACCACCACCTTTAACAAATAATAATACTGTTGTAAATAATAATAATATTCCAATACCACCACCTTTAAGTAATATTCCAATTCCACCTCCTTTAAATAATAATACTGTTGGAAGTGGTAAAATTCCAGTTCCACCTCCTTTGACTAATAATACTGTTAGTAAACCTCCTGTTGTTCCTGTTGCTCCTGTTAAAAATAATACTAATAATACTGGAAAGAAAGAATTAAGTATGCATGAACAAATTAAAGCTGTTCAGTTGAAAAAAGTTGAAAAACAAAATACTGATCAAGGAAATAAACTTATTACTGGTAATGAAAGGAATTATTTACAAAATGTTCTTGTTGATGCTATTAAAATGAGGAGAGCTAATTTACATGCATATGACGATTCTGATTCTGATAATGATGATGATGATGATGATGATGATGATTGGTAAAAGATTATGTTAATAGAATTTTTAAATTTTATTAATATTTATTGAACTAATTTAAAAATTAATTTTTTTAAAAATAATTAAAAAATTAAAAAATATAAAATAAAAAATTAATAATAAATGTGTTTAATATTTTAATTATTAAATTTATAATAATTGAGATTTATTTTAATAAAAATATATACAAACAAAAAAATTTTTAATAAAATAAATCTCTTTTAGTAATATAATACATTTTACTAACCTTTGATGAACTTTTAGATGTTTTTAATTTTAATTTTTTTTTTTGAATATCTATAAAACTTATATAACTACTTTTAATATTTTTATTAGACATATATTTTGATAAAGGCTGTTTTTTTTTTAACCCAATTAAAAAAGTACCACTAGAATAACAAGAATTTAAAGAAGGAAGATTATAATGATTTCTAATTTTTATTTTTTTTCCTTTATTCAAATTTGTAAAAGAATTAAAATTACTTTTTTTAATATCATTAACAACAATATTATTTTGAGAATGAAATACAGAAGTTTTTTTTTCTTCTTTTTCTTCATTATGATTCATTGCATTTTCTTTTTCTTCAATATGATTAATTGCATTTTCTCTTAATTTATGATGGATAAAAATTTTTCTTTGTTTCATAATTAAACTTTTTTCATCAGTTGGTCCAATAAATTTATCAGTAATATAACCAATTGGTCTTCCAGTTTTTAAAAAATATTTTAATTCAAGATTATTATCTTTTTCTTCTTGTATTTGTAAAACATCATTTAATTCATTTGTTAAATTTTTTAAAGCATTATATTTTTCTAAAATACTTGCTCTTGTTTTATTTTTTTCTAATTTATCTTTTTCACAAATTATAGATGTAAATTTCTCAGTTATATATAATGAAGCTCTTTCTACTTTTTTTTTTGCTTTGGATAAAGATAAATAATCAACTTTACCATTTTTAATTATATTTTTAGGAATTAAATTATTATTTGATACTCTTGCACAAATATTTATATAAATTGATTTTATTGTTTTTAAACTTTTTCTTTGTTTAACTGCAATTACTTTCAATCTATTTAAATTTACATAACAAAAATATTGAATATATTTATATAATAACTCATTTGTAATATATTCTGCATTTTTAATAGAATCAACTTTTTTATATGAAAAATCAAGATATATTGGTGTATCCAAAGATTTGAAAATATTTAACCAATAATCTTTATTTTTTTTTTCTTTTAACGGAAAATAACTTATTGTTTTTCTACTATTTGTACATTCAAAAAGTTTGAATATTCTCTTTGAATTATTTATATCGTAGAATATTGAATGAAATATATTAAAATATTTTCTAGATTTAAAAAAAACTACTCCTTTAAAATTAATATCATCATTTCCATTACTCATTTTAAATTGACTGAATTATTAAAAAAATATTAAAAATTAATAAATAAAAATAAAAATTCAATAAAATATTTAATTAATATTATTTTGAACTTATTTAAATTTTAATAATAACAATTATACTAAAAAACTAAAGAAAAATATAAATAAAAGATATTTTCAAATTAAAAATTTAATAAGAAAATATATAATATTTCTCTCTATTATATTAAGCCCAGCTTAATAAGTGAAAAAAGAAAATTTTCAAAATAGTAATATATATAATTTAGTAAAACTTATATATTTTCTTTGGAATCATTCTCAATTTTAATTTCTACTACATTTTGAATATTTAAACTATCAGAATTTATTTCTATCATATCATCGTTTAATGAAATACCAATAATATTACCATTAGTATTCAAATTAATATTAGTATCATTATTATTAATATTATTATTATTATTATTATTATTTTCATTATTATTAATAATATTATTATTATTATCTTTAATATTATCATTAATATTATTATTATGATTATTTACTTCAGAATAATTCTTAATTCTTTCATTAAATATTTTTTCATTTGGAATTAATTGAATAAAATATTGCTTACATTTTTCTTTTGAAAAATTTTTAAAATTTACTTTATCCCAAGGGAAATTAATAGATAATAAATCTTCATATTTTAAAAGTTTAAATAAATCATAACTATTATTTAATGAATATGATTCAATAATATTTTTTTTATTATTATTCCTTTTCTTTTTTTTTTTACCTGTTGAATTATTACTATTAATAATATTTTTATCTACTACAAAACTATTATATTTTGAATATTCTAAACAAATCTTTCTTAATCTTGATAAATAAGATAATTCACTATTTTTTTTAAGTTTAATTAATTTTGGTTTAATTATTGTATTTCTTTTTTTTCCAGGTATAATAACAGAAATAATATTTTTATTTTTTTTAGAATTATTATTTTTTTTTGGTGTTAAATAGTCATTTTCATAATTTCTATTTTTATTTCTAAAAGAATTTTTATTAAAATAATCTTTAACAAAATATTCCTTTTTCAAAGTAATGATAAACTTCTTTTTATTAATATTTAAAATAGAATACTCTCCTTTACAATTTAAATTTTGACAATTAATTAAATTATTTGACAAAATATTATTATGATATGTCTTTTGATAATTTGAAATAATTTTACTTAAAATATTATTAAAATCAGAAATCTCTTTATTACTTTTCATATTATTTTTCTCAATAGTTTTAACAAGTTGATTTTGATAATGTTGAAAGCAATAAATATTATATTTTAAATCTTGTTCAATAGCTTCAACTTCCATACAAAAATTATTAATTCTCGCACATTCAGGATGAAATTTAAAATTACAATCATTATAATTACACTTTAAAACAGGACCATAAAATTTTAAATTACAAATATCACATTTTTCATTAAATTTACAAAAATCAATTCTATCAATATTTTTAATATCTTTCTTTTCATCATAATTCCCAATTTCAATATTAGGATTCCATAAAGCACAAGATAAATGTACCCAAGCACATTTAATATTATCATATTTCTCAAATGGTATAATAATATGAGAATTATATAAAGGAATTTTTTTTCCATTACTTCTTCTATAATCAATAATTTCTTTATAAAAATGAGAATCAAAAGGTAAATCAATTTTTTTCATAGCACCTCCTTTAATTGGACATAAGACACATTCTAAATTTAATACTTCATCTTTTGACATTTCTTTACAAGGATCACAAATCCAATTTGTTAAAATTTGTGATTTAATTCCATAACAATTTTGATGAACTGTTAATCCACATGATTCACATTCAAACATTAATTGATTATGATCTATATCACCATTATTACATATTGAACATATTTGCTGTGAATAATTATTTGATGAATTTTGAAGTAATATTTTATTTTTTTTTATTTTTTCTTCTTCTATTTCATTTTCTTCTTTTTCTTTTTTTAATTCATATTCTAAATATTTATCTATTTCTTCTTTATAAGATATTGTATCTTGTAAAAGAGGATATTTTATATTTTCATTTTTAGAATTTTTATTTGAGTCAGTGAATTTATTTATTTTTTCTAATATATTTTTTATTTTTTTTGAATTTATTTCTTCAATTTGAGATATTGATTCATTTATTGATTTTTCTAAATCAGATAAATAAATTGGAATATTATTTATTGATGAAGAACATGATTCACATGTTTCTTGTGGAAAAGATGAATTAAAATTAATATTATTATTTGAGTTTTTATCAAAATAAATATTTTTTTCTTCTTTAATTGCATTTAAATTAATATATTCATTGAGTAAATTTGATTTTGACTTATTGTTATTTAACACTTTTAAAAAATCATCATGTGCATAAGTATCAAATGTATTTTTAAATATATTCTTAATATTATCTGCATTTTTTTGTAAAATGGTGGTTGAATATTTTGGAAAATAAATTGAATTAATAAAAAACCAATAGACACTTGATTTAAAGGTTTCATCTATAAAATAATTAAATTTTTAATATTTACTTAAATGTTTTATATCTTTTGAAAAAGAATGATCTTTCCAATTGAATCCTAGAAATTGTTTAAAATTCCATGATACTTCAGAATAATTTTGGTTAATTTCTTCTGAATTTTTTGAAGGAATTGTTAATGAAGATGATTGCATATTTTTTATCGACCTTTTTCTTTTCTTAAGGAGATAATTTGAAATTCTTTGTTTTTTTTGTCTATTTGAGTCCATCAATTGGTATATTTTATATTGATTATATTAAAGAATTATTTATATTTTATTTTTACATTGTTTCTTGTATCATTTTTTCAAAGCATTGAATTAATATTTTTTATTATTTAGCTTTAACTAAGTTAATTAATATTGATAAGGGTTTTTTATTTGGGTTTATTAATTTTTATAAATTTCTTTTACTTGGAAGAATATTTTAAGTATTTAATAATTTTGAAATAAAAATTAAAAATTAAAATATTTAATAACTAATAGTAATAAGAATCCTTTTTCATCACAATAACTAATGGATAAACAAAAAATATAAAATAAAGTAAAAGCCCAAAATAATAAAAAAATATATAGCAAAAATAAAAAAAAATATAAAATAAAATATAAATAAATTTATATTATTTACTAAAAAAAAGGAAATTAAAATCTCAAAAAGAGTTATTTTTATTTTATTCATTTATAAATAAATTATTTCATACTTTTTATTGTTTATTATTTTGAATGAATTATAAATTGATAATTTAATAATTCTAAAATAAAAAAGACTAAATATATTATAATAATAATATAATAATATAATAATTAATAAATAATTTCATTAAAATATTCTTTATAAAAAATATAAAAAAAATAAAATAATAATTATAGAAAAGCCTTAATAATATTTTTTGATTCACCTTTTAAAGGTACTGGATTAACTCCATTTTCATTCCAAGCTGCAGAAGGCATAATATTTAAATGATATAAATTATCAGTTAAAATTTTATCTTTCTTAGGTTTCATTTTCATTAATGAAGTAGACCAATGATCAACACTTTCACTTTTTTTTATTTTTCCTATTTGCATTATATCAATTGTATTATTTTTTGCTCTTCTATCAACTGATTTTGATTTTTTCTTTTTTTTCTTATTTTTTTCTTCTTCTAATTTTTTTTTCATTAAATTTTCTTTATTATCTTGCATTTTTATATTATATGAATATGTTCCTTTATTTAAAAATTTTGCTGCAATTTTTTTATATTTTGGATTTTTATTTACATAAGGTTTAAAACTTGGTAAATTTTTTTTTATCAATGAATCTAATTGTTTTTTCTTTATATCTTTTTCATTATATAATTTCTCATATATTGATTCATTTCCTTTTTTTCCATTTATATTATTATTATAATTAATTGTATCAATAATTTCAAGTGAACCTTCTGATAATTCAGGATGAAATCTACATTCTTTTAAATCTTTATTATTTATTTCTAATAAATAATTTTTGAAAATATTTTCTTTACTTATTCTTTTTTTCCATTGAATTTCCTTCTCAAAAAATCTTTCTACAGAATATGATTGAGTTTTCAATCTCTTTTCATCTACACTTTTTTTTTTTTTGGATTTTAATTTGTACTTATCTCTTAATTCATTTAATTTTTTTTCTTTTTCTTCTAATATATATTGAGTTCTTAAATATAATGGTTTTTTTCTATCTGTTAAAGATATTATCATAGAGTTTTTTGATATTGTTGGTACTTCTTGTAATAAATTTTGTTCTTTTTGTTTTAATTCATTCCTTTCTTTTTCTATATTATATAATCTTTTTTGTTCTCTTATTTTATTTCTTGTTAAAAATTTTTCTACATCAACTTTTTTAGTTTTATGAAGTTCTTTTATATATTTTTCTTTTTGTTTTTGTTTTTCTTCTAATAATCTTTGTTGTCTAATTTTTTCTGCAAGAGACATTTTTTCATTTTCCTTTATTCTTAAATCTTCTAATTTTTTCTTTTCTTCTATGGATAAAGAATTTTTTAAAGGTGTATCCTTATAGAAATTAATAAGTTCTTCTATCATTAATTAATATTATTTAAAAACAAATAAACATTTTTTAAAAAAAATTATAAATATTTTATTCTAATAAATATTTTTGTTTATTTTATTAATATTTTTGAATAATATTTTGATTTTATTTATTAATTTATACAATTAAAAATCATTTTTTATGGAGTTGATTCAATTCTTAATTTTAACATATAAAAAAATATATTTAATTTAACTAATTAATATATTGAAAGAAATATTTGAAATAGGATTTAATTAAAAAAAGAAATAATAAAATTAAATAAAAATATATAAATTATATATATTTTATATGATAAGTTTTTTTTATATATTATTATTTTATTTTCAAATAAAAATGATTAAATTAATTTTACATATTTTTTTCAAATAAATGGACACATATAGTGAATTAGAATCATCAATATTTGTTCAAGATATTGAAACATACTTAGATTTATTAAGACATGAATTTGATATAAAATTTAAAAATTCTAATTTAATGACAGAACTTTTATTTTTTCAAACATATCATTTAGTTGATAATAATTCTCTATTTAATTATATATATATTTATAATTATTATCAATCACTCTTATTTTCTCCTTCATATTATAAAATAAATATTATATTGACAGAAAGGAATTATTTAAGTAGACTATCAGAAAAAATTATAGGTTCAGAATTCTTTTTTGGAACATTTAATGGAACAATAATATATGAAATTACTTCTGATATTTTATTTATAGATACGAGTGATTTAAAATTTAATCTTTATTTTGTTGATTGGAATATTATATCACAAAAAGGTAAACAAATTATGGAAAATGTCACAAGAAAAGAAATAGAAAAATATGTTAGTATTGAAAACAAAAAAAATAGTTTTATAATTTCACCATATAAGAATAATGATGATTTAAATACTTGTAAAGGAAATTATAAAGACTCTCTTATTTATCATTTTATTATTCATCCATGTTATTGTTTTAAAGAAGATGATTATAAAAAAATTGAGAATTATATTGATTCACAATATGAATTAGATAATAAAGAATTATTAAAATTAATTGATGAAACAAAAAATAAATATTTCAAAAATAAAAATATATATTTTGATTCATATTTCACTCATTATATAGAGCAAAGAAAATCTATTATTCAAAAAACAATAAATATAATTTTTGCAAAATTAAATTCAGAAAAAGCAAAAAATATTATAGCATCTTTTATTCCAGAAAAAACGAATGAAAAATATAAAGATATTATTTTAAAAAATTATATTATAGCTGAAAAAATATATCCTGAAGAAATAAATGATTTATATAATGTAATTCAATCAAATAAAAATTTTATTGAAATAATTTATAAAAGAATAACTAAACATATAAAATCAGAAACAAAATTTTTCAATTCATCATTAATACATTACAATTCATTAATAAATGATAATATATCTTTATCAACATCATCAAACTTTATAATAAATGAGACAATAAAAATAGAATATTACAGAAATTCTTTTAACAATTTAGTAAAAAGTGAAATTGATATATATGAAGATAAAATATATCAATTAATGGATAATTTTACAACATCAATGAAAGACTATGTAATAAATGAAGAAAAAGTAATATCATCAAAAATAAATTCAATAATAATTACAACAGAAAAAGATTTTAAATATTTATTATCATCATATGAAACAATATTAAAAAATTTAAAGGAAAAAACAAATAATATAATAAAAGAATTAGATAACTTAAATATGAATCTTTTTACAAATTTAAATAATATAATAAAAGAAAATGGTATATCATCAAAAAATTATGATCAAATAATATCAGATTTAAAAATAGAATTAGATTTAAAAAATAGTATAAAAAATTTATTTTCAAAAAAAATAGAAGAATTTAAAGAATTAGGAATATCAATTGGAATTTCATCAACTTTAGGATTAGCAACAACTGGTTTTGTTTTTGGCATAAATTCAGCAGCAAATTATATTGGTTCTGAAATTATTGCTGGTGCTTTAGTAGGACCAATTGGTGTTGTTGCCGGTGCAGCAATTTGTACTCTTTCTTTTTTAGGTAGAACTATTTATTTACAAAAAAAGAATAAAAGTGATTTAATTTTATTGGAAAATAATTTAAAAAATGCAACTCATATAAGTTTAGATTATGATTTATTAAATATTCAATATGCTTTTGAAGAAAATAAATGTTATATTGAAAGAAATTTAGTTCAAATTAAAATTTTTATTGAAATTCTTGTTAATAGAGCAATTATGAGTAAATCTAACTATTAATTATATTTTTTTATATAGAAATATTATTATTATTTATTTTCTTATAAAATTATATAAATTATTGATTTACTTATAAAATAATTTATTATTATTTTAATATTTAATTATTGATTTAAAAAGTATTTTTGTTTTTTTTAATTGGTCATCAAAATAATAATTTTCTTCATCTTCTAGTATTATTCTGTTTATACTTTTTTCTAATTTATATAAATTTAATGGAACTTTTCTAAATTTATAATATATTTCTGCATTTTTACTAGTTAAACAAAGTAATTCTAATATTTTAACATCTCGATAAAGTTGATAAAATGAATAACAATCAAAAATTTTCAAAAATTGTTTTACCTCTTCATGTTTATCTTTCTTTGATTTCAAATAATTACTACCATTTAATTCATTTTGTTTCATTTTATCAATATTTAAAAGTACATTAGAATGATCAATAATATTCATTTTATTTACATTTTTCATTTCCATTTTCTTTTTTGTTAAATTAAAGGATTGAGAGTCAAAAAGAAGACTTATATGTTTATTTAACTCAGTATTTTTTAAAATTATATTTTCCTCAATAGGATTATATAAATTTTGTAAAGTCGACAATTTTCTTTCATGATTATCATCTAAATTAATATCATTTTTAATATTTCTATAAAAAGTAAATTTCTTTTTAAATTTTGAAAATATTTTTTTTTTCATAACTAATTTATTAATACAATTAGCCAATAACCCAAGAAATAAATATAAAGATTGAAAATATCCTCCAAATTCAGAAATTAATCTCCCAAAATCAAATCCTATAAAAATATATTTATATTTCCATCCAGAAAGTTTAAGTTTAATATGTAAACTTCCTTGATAAGGTGCAGTATTAGGACTTAATTTACATTCATTTATAGATGTATAACTTTTTTCTTCATAAGACTTATTATCAAAAAATAAAAAATTAAGTTTAGTATTATATTGAACACTTATTTCATCTATATCACAATTTAAATCATAATTATACAAATTTACTTGTTGAGTTTCCATCATATGTCTTTTATATGAAATTGGTTGAAAATAATTTGATTCATCAATAAATATTTCATCAAAAATAAGAGTTAATCTTAATCCAATAGAATATTTTCTTGCAATAATAAAAGTATCAAGAGTTCTTAATAAATAAATATTTTCACTATCTTCAAGAATCATTTTAGTTAAATTATATTTATAACAAGAATAAGTTAAAACTCCTCCTAATTTCATTTTAATTGGTTTAACATCAGATGTTTCATCTAATAAAGAATCTGTAAAAGGTTCAAAAGTTAAATAATTAAAAAAATCTTCATAACTACTTTCAATACAAAAAAATAATGTTACATTTGATAATGAAATATATCTATCAGAATTAATTTTTTTTTCCATTATTACATTAAAGTCTGCTCTTGATCTAACTCTATCAATTAATTGAATTATTTTAATAATTCCTAATATAAATAGAATAATAGTTAATAATGCACCATAAATACTTTTTATTTTTGGTTTACCAAAAAATCTAGGAGAATATACTATTCCAAATGTGTCCAAATGTGTTATGTAAGAATGTAATTTTAATGAAAATTTTGAAGAAAGTTGTTTTATCATTAAAAAATTATAATATTTTATTAATATATTAATTATTAGTTAATGAAAGAAACAGCATTTGATAATCTTTTTAAAAATGATATTATAAATTATACTATTATGGATTTAGATTTTTTTGGATTTAATATAAAACCAAATTTCTTTTATCATAAAACATATAAAACTTTATTTGGTTTAATTTTATCATTCATTTTTACAATTTTAGTTCTATGGGAAATATTTTTAAAAATAAATGATATATTTGGAAAAAATTATTCATATAATATAACATCAGAATATTTAAATGAAAAAAATTTTATTTTACCTTCATTTAATATTTCAATATGTCCATCAAAAAGAGGATTAACAATGGATTTTTATTATTTTGGTTATTTCCAAATTCATAAAAATTATTTTCCTTATTATCAAGATGAAGTAAATTATTATCAAGAAGGAAGTTCAATAATAAATAATTATACTTGTTATAAATATTATTTAAATAAATCAGAATTTTATACAACAGATAATCCATTTAATAGAACAGTTGGAAAAATGAATATTGTTGAAAATTATATAGGTGAAGAAACAGAACCAAGTGATTTAGATTTATATATCATTATTTCTGAATTAATTCCAAATAATACTGATTTTAAAAAAAGAAAATTAACTTCTAAAACTTTTATATATGAAATTCGAAATGTAAATTCATATAATTTTGAAATGAATATTCTTTTTGATTCATATAAAATTAAAGAAAAAAGTATTTTTTTCGGTTTTGAATTTAATAAATCAGAATTAAATTTTACAAAAATTGTTCAAGTTGATATTCAAAAACGAACAAGAGAATTATTAGGAATGGATAGTTTAATAAAAATTCAACATTCAGGAATTTATTATACAGAAACTTTTATTTTTTGTAGATTTGAACATATTTTTGGTGAATTAGGTGGTTTTTCTATTTTATTTTATACTGTTTTTTTAAATTTAGTAGAAATTTTCGCTCAAGGAAAATTAAAAAGAAAAATAATAAATGAAATAGAAAAATATCATGAAATAAGACAAACATTAGGAAAATTAAGAACAGAAGATAAATTTGAATTAAGAAATAAATCTCTTATATTTACACCAAAAAATATTGATGATGCAAAAAAAGAACTTAATGAAACTAATAAAAAATTAAATGCTGGAGTAACTTCTTTTTCTCTTAAAAATGAAAACCTACATATGACAAAAAGAAATCAAGATATTTTAAAAAATATTAATATTAAATTGCCAAAAAAGAATAATTTTATGAGAGAAATCAATTCTTCTATAGTAAATTCAAAGAAAATATATGAAAATGAATATTATCAAATGACAAAATATATTGATTATTCATATTTTTATCAAACAATAAAAGAATTAAAAATTTTAGAAATGTTATGTTTAAATGAGAATAATGTTCAATATTTTTATAATTTTAGAAATGAAATATTTGATATATATGAATTAGACCAAATGCTTGAAAGAGCATCAATACTTAATATACAGTCTGTAGAAGGTAATAAAATTTTTGATGATTATGAAATGAAATATAAAATATTTCAAAAATCATTTTTTAATGAAATATAAATAAGGTAAAAATGTTTTATAATATAGTGGAAAAATATATTAATTGAATAATTAATGCTATATTATATAAAAATATATATCAAATTTACTTTTTTTCATTATTAGATTTTGAATAAGTTTTCATATTTTGTAATAATTTAAAGATATCAGCACAAGGAACACTTAATTTTTTTTTTCCTTTACTTTTACTTTTTTCCTTTATATCTTTTTTGATATTAGTTTTAAAATTATTGTTAATATCTTTTGAATTTAATATTTTTTCTTCTTTAATTTCCATTAAAACATTTTTTTCTTCTTGTTGTTTTTTATAAGCATCTTTTAAATTATCAAAATAACTTGTAATTCTTTTTCCTTTTTCATCTTCATCTTCATATTTAATTAATCCAGAAACTTTAACTCTTAACATTCTAATTTTTACTCCTTTTTCTAAAAGTTCTTTTAATAAATCAAATGCAGTTTCAAAAATTAAAATTCCACTTTGAAATCCTTTATTAATAGTTTTACCTTTAGATTTTTTTTTTTCAGTTAAATTTGTTACTTCAACAGTAACAGTTTTACAATTGACTTTATTTCTTTCCATATTTTTCAAAACTCTCCTTGTTAAATTATCTAAAATTCCTTTTAAATAATTTATATCACCATTCATTTTAAAAGTAAAACTTCTAGAAATTGATTTTTCATCTTGAATTTCTCTATGTTCATAAGAACCAATACCATAACAATTTTTCATATAAAAATCAAAAGATTCTTCATCTAAATAATACAAATCAACATATCTATTCATTAAATCTTCACATTTATAAATATTTAAATAATTTAATCTTTTTTCAGTTTTATTTCCAATAAAAGGAATTTTTCTAATATTCATAGGTTTCATAAATTCAATAATAGAATCTTGATTAAATTTTAAATAATAAAGTCCATCAGGTTTATTATAATCACTACAAATTTTAGCTAAAGTTTTATTAGGAGCAATACCAATAGAACAAGTTAACTTAGTAACATCATAAATTTTTTTTTTAATTTCCTTACATAATTTAATAATATCATCTTCACTTATAATTTTATGTTCAAAGCAATAATTAGTTAAATCAGCATAAACTTCATCAATTCCCATTGATTCATAATTATAATCATATTCCATTATAACATTCATAATTTTATCACTTTCAATATGATATTTTTCAAAATTTCCAGAAACAAATTTTAAATTAGGACATAATTTTTCTGCAATAAAACCAGGCATTGCACTTCTTACTCCATATTTTCTTGCTATATAATTTGATGTTGATATCATTGATTTATTACCAACACACATTGGAATATTTGCTAATGATGGATCATCTCTTATTTCTACTGCAGCATAAAACATATCCATATCTAAATGTAACCAAATTTTGTCAAAACGAATTTGATTTTTTAAAAATTGTAATCTTGAATCTGCTTTTTTTTTCACTTGATCATATAATATTTCTTGTTTGTGAAAAGATATTAAATCTTTGTTTATTTTGTCTATTTCTTCTTTTAATATTTTTAATTCTTCTTCATTTTTTTTATAAATTCGAGAATTTTTTGTTGTTTCATATATTATTTCTGCTATTTTTTCTTTATCTAATCCTTCCATTCCTGCTTTTTCTGCTGTGAAAACATAACTTAATTTTTCTTCTGCTTGTTCATTGTTATTTTTTTCATTTTCATTTTCCATTTGTTTAAAATTATTTCTAATTTTAAAAAAATATATATTTAATTTTTTATATGTTATAATTTTTTAAATAATTGTTTAATGAAAAATTATGAAGAAGAAGAAATTTCTATGCATAAAAGATCTTCTTTTTCTCAATCTCAAAGTGAAGAAGAAGATGATATTGGAAATGTATCAAAATTATTATATGAAAATGCTTTAGATAAATTTCAAAAAAAGCAATATAAAAAAACTGTAATTTATTTAGAAACTGTTGAAGCTGAATTTGATAAATTTTATTATTGGAGAGCTTTATTTTTAAAATTATCATGTTATCAAATAATAATAGAATTAAAATTGAAAAAATATTATAATAAACCATATATATCATCAATAGCAAAATATTTTAAATTATTTAATAAAGAAGCAGCAAAATTTTTTATTGAATTAAGAAAAGAACCTGAAAATGAAGAACATTTAAATAAATGTGAATGTATATTAACTTTAATTTTAAGACAATGTTATAATTATGCACAATATTGTATTCATAAACAATTATTATATGATTGTATAGCATTTTTATCTTTAGGTGAAAGATTAATAAAAAATACATCTCATTTTTTTAAATCTCCAGATTCTCATTTTTTTTCAGCTTCAATTTTATTATTTTTAAGTTCTTTATTTATTATTTCTGATAATTTTGGAACAGCAAAAAAATATATTATAATATGTTTAAAATTATCATATAAAGAATTAGAATTAAGATTAGAAATTAATCAACCTTTTTCTTTAATTGATTTAAATGAATATAAAGAAAATGAACAAAAAAAAATTAATAAAATATTTTTTAATATTGCAATTTGTTTTTATCATTTAGGAGTTTGTAATGAACATGAATATGATTTTGGAACAGCATATCAATCATATAAACAAGCAAAATGGTTTGGTCATGCAATTCCAAATCATGAATTAATTGATTTTGTTATTGCAATGTATAATATGGAAAAAAGAGAATTATTAAGATTAAGTTTAATTGAATTTTTTAGAAATGAAGAAAAAAATGTTAAAGAAGAGAAAAAAAAACATATTATTAAATCAAAAATTTTATTTGGTGAAGAAAATAATATTAAAAAATATAAAAGATTAGAAAATTATCTTTCAAAAATGCATTTAAGAGAAGTTGATGATGATGATCCAGATTTACTTAATAAAGTTCATGGTAAACCTTTTAGTAAAAATGTTGGAATACCAACTAAAACTATTCATGTACTTAATTATTTAATGGATGAAAAATTTACTGATGTTATTGAAAAAATGAAAAAATTAGAAATTAATTATTTAAGTAAAAAAACTAAGGATATTATAGAAAAAAAAATTTTAAATATTAAAAATGAAGAAAGATTGAAAGATGAAGAAGAAAAAAAGAAAAAAGAAGAAGAAGAAAAAAAATTAAAAATTGAAGAAGAAAAACAATTAAAAAAAGAAGAAGAGAAAAAATTAAAAAAAGAAGAAGAGGAAGAAATAAAATGTGAAGAAGAGAAAGAATTAAAAACTGAAGGAGAAATAAAAAATGAAAAGGATAAAAAATTAAAAGAAGAAAAGGAAAATAATTTAAAACAAAAAGTAAAAAAATATAGTTTTGACAATAAAATCAATAATAAATTTATATTAAAAAAAAAAAATCTGAAAAAATATTCTGCCAATAAAATAAGATTAAATATATTTAATTCACCAAACTCAACTATCACATCTCAAAAATTAAATTCTATTTCAAATGATAATAAATTTAATAATAATATATTTCACTCAACTTTTAATAATTATAGAAATTATCAAATCATGAAAACATCAATTAATTATACTAAAAAAAATAGAACATTTTCAAAAGAGAAAAAAGAAAATGAAATTGAAAAAATTATTATTGATAATAAAATATTTAATAAAAATTTGAAAAATAAAAAAAGATATTTAGAAGAACAATTTAATAGAGAATTAAAATTTCAAAAAAATTTATTAAAATGTAAAGGAGGAGGAATTGGTTATTATAATAGTTTTGATTTTGATGAAAGAAAAGCAAAAGAAGAATGTGAAGAATTTTTTAAAAAGAATTTGGAAAATGAAATGAAACTTGCTTTAGAAAAAAATATTATAAAAGATGACAAAAATAAAAGTCCAAGTTATGAAAGACAAGATATGAATATGTTTAGATTACCTTCAAGAATTTCTAACTTAATGAATCAACCTAAAAAAGAAATTATACCTTCTGTTGAAAATAGAAAATATATAGATAATTTAACAAGTCAGATTGAAGGAATTGATATTGTTAAAAAATATTTAATAAAATCATATAAAAGAAATTTAAAGAAAAATGGTTAATTTAATAAATTTTCATATATAAATAAAAATTTTATATTAAATATATTAAATTATACCCCATTGACAATAATAAATATAAAATGATATAAAATTATTTATTACTACTAATTTTGGAAAAATACAAAATTTTAAATTAATAAATAAAATAATAGAAGAAGAAAAAATATTGTTTAATTCTTACTTTGTTTTGTACAAAAAGCATTATTATATTATGATGTACATAATCAAAATGAATTATTGTTCAAAATTTCATCATTATTTGAAGAATTAAAATCCCTTAGTTTTGGGTTATAATTATATCACAATTTACAATTAAATATCCTTTATTGTTAAATATTATTCATTCTAAAAAGATTCAATTATTATATATTATTAAAAATTGTATATTTTATAATTTTAATAATTGTTTGATTTTTAGATTTATTAATAGAATTTTTATCATTGACAATTCTTTTTAAACTTATTTTTTAATTTTTAATTATCAAGTGTAACTTTTTAATCTAGAATTTTTTTTTAATTAAAAAAAATAATTTTAAATAATATAAAATAATTAAAAATTATAATAATTTTAATTGCTTCTTCAAAAAAAAATAAAAAAAAATTCTAATATATAATTTAGAATAAATTTGAAATTTTATAACTCATATTCTTTAAATAAAATTAAATTGTTTTAAACGTATATAAAAACATTAAACCTATATGTCAAAACAACCAAAACAAGAACGTACAAGATCTCCCTATCATGCAACAAAAGAAATAAGTCAAAATAATAAAAAAATATCTGTATTAGACTTTCCAGATTCCGGAGAAGATGAAAGTAATACAGAAAAGGATTTAGTAGCTCAGAAAATTGCAAATTATGGAATAAAAAATAAAAAAGATAATTTTCAAACTCAAACATATTCTGTAAATAAATTTACAATACCACAAAATCAAAAAAAAGTAACAAATTATAATAAATATGAACCTTATCCTAAATCCAAATCAAAATCATATCAAAATGAAAAAATTAATCTTAGTGGTGTTAAAAAAGAAGATTTGAAATTATCTCAAACTCATATTTATAGAAATCCAAATGGAAATTATTCAAAATTATATATTCCAAAAGAACAAATAGGTCAAAATCAATTATTAGATATTGTTAATAATGATAATGATAATACTAATGAATTAAGTAGAAAAAATTTGACAAATGAAAGTAAAGATAAATTAAAAAAATTTGTTAATTTATTAGAAAAAAAAGAAAAAGAAAAAGGAATGGAAGGTTTAAAAAATTATAATGATTTATATAAAAATAAAAATACTTTAAATAAATTAAATGAACTTTTAGAACAAAAAAAGAAAAAAGAAGTAATTGAAGATTTAAATAAAAATAAAGATATTTCAAGAACAAAAGAAGGATTAAATAAATTAGATCAATTAATGGAAAAGAAGAAAAAAGAAAATGATGATAATATAAAAAGTACTGTTAAAGTTGAAGTTGAGGAAATGAAAGACGAAGATGATAATAAAAAATACAATGTAGTTAAAACTGATAAAACTGTAACAACAACTACAAAAATAAAAAAAAATAAAAAAGGTAAAAAACAAAAAATTATAGATAAAAATATTAATATTGTTGAAGAAGTTGAAGTTGATGAAGGTGAAGAAATAGAAGATGATGAAAATGAAGAAATAGAAAATAAAGATGGAAATAATGATAATAATGAAAATATGAGTGGGGTTATTAAAGGACAAAAAAAACCAGATGATAAAAATAAAGATAGAAATAATGATATTTATGAGAATATGAGTGGTGTAATTGAAGGACAAAAAAAACCAGATGAAAAAAATAAAGATAGGAATAATGATATTTATGAAAATATGAGTGGTGTTATTGAAGGAGAAAAAAAACCTGATGATAAAAATAATGAAAAAGGTTTAAAAAAATTAGAAGATTTTGTTAATAAAAAAAATAAAGATGATGAAAAGGATGCTTTAAATAATATTAAAAATCAAAATAAAAATTTAGATAATGATAAAAATAAAAATATTAGTATTCAAAAATTAAATATTGAAATACAAAGTGAATCACCTGAAACTATAAGTGGAATTATTCCAGGTGCTGGAAATATAAATAATGATAATGATAAAAAAAAGGAAGAAGGTTTAAAGAAATTGAAGATGCTTTAAATAAAAATGATGATAGAAATAAAGAAGATGTTTTAAAACATTTAAAACAAAATAAAGATGATAAAAATAAAGAAGAAGGATTAAAGAGATTGCAAGATACTTTAAATAAAAATGATGATAAAAATAAAGATGATGCTTTAAAACATTTAAAACAAAATAAAGATGATAAAAATAAAGAAGAAGGATTAAAGAAATTAGAAGATGCTTTAAATAAAAATGATGATAAAAATAAAGATGATGTTTTAAAACATTTAAAACAAAATAAAGATGATAAAAATAAAGAAGAAGGATTAAAGAAATTGCAAGATACTTTAAATAAAAAGGATGATAAAAATAAAGATGATGCTTTAAAACATTTAAAACAAAATAAAGATGATAAAAATAAGGAAGAAGGATTAAAGAAATTGCAAGATACTTTAAATAAAAAAGATGATAAAAATAAAGAAGATGCTTTAAAAAATTTAAAACAAAATAAAGATGATAAAAACACTAAAGAGGGTCTTCAAAAATTAGAAGAAGTATTAAATAAAAACAAATCTAAAAATCAAGATGATGCTTTGAAAAATTTAAAAGATAATAAGAATAAAGAAAACCAAAAAGAAGGTTTAAAAAAATTTGAAGAAACAATTAACAATATAAATAATAAAGAAAAAGAAGATGCATTAAATGCATTAAAAAATAATAAAAATATTCCAGAAAATGATAAAAAAAATGAAAATGAAGAAGAAGAAATTGAAGGAGAAGAAATAGAAGATGGAGAATATGAAGAAGATGAAGGAAATGGTGATTTTGTAAAAAAAACAGTTGTTACTACAACTACTCATAGAGTAAGAAAGAAAAAAGGAAAAAAACCAAAATTGATTGAAAAAAAAGTTAATATTTATGAAGAAATTGAAGTTGAAGATAATAAAGATGAAGATGAAAATAATAAAGGAGTTATTCCTGATAAAAAAGGAGAAAATATAAAAGGAGTTATTCCTGGTAAAAAAAATGATAAAAGTAAAGATGGAAATAATGATAATAATGAAAATATAAGTGGTATAGTTAAAGGAGAAAAAAAACCTGATGATAAAAATTTGGATAATAATGGTAAAAATCTTACAATTGAAGAGATTAATGGTACAAATGATGGTAATACAAATGAAGATATAAGTGGAATTATTCCTGGAGTTGGAAAAAAAGATATAAACGACAAAAATAAGGAAGAAGGGTTAAAGAAATTAGAAGATGCTTTAAATAAAAATGATGATAGAAATAAAGAAGATGTTTTAAAACATTTAAAACAAAATAAAGATGATAAAAATAAAGAAGAAGGATTAAAGAAATTGCAAGATACTTTAAATAAAAAAGATGATAAAAATAAAGAAGATGTTTTAAAACATTTAAAACAAAATAAAGATGATAAAAATAAAGAAGAAGGTTTAAAGAAATTGCAAGATACTTTAAATAAAAAAGATGATAAAAATAAAGATGATGCTTTAAAAAATTTAAAACAAAATAAAGATGATAAAAAAATTAAAGAAGGTATAATTCAACTAGAAGAAGCCTTAAACAAAAATCAAGAAAAGGACAAACAAAATGTATTAAAATCTATTAAAAGCAAACCAAGTATTGATAAACAACCAACTAAAGAAAAAATAATAGCATCCTCAAATCCAACTGATCAAAATGACTCAAACTCAAAAAAAACAAATCCCTATGTTCCAAATTTACATATGACTCCTTCAAAAGTAACATACCGAATTCCAGTAGAAGATATAAAATCTCCATACACAGCAATGCATGATCCAGCAACAAAAAGAATAATAGAAAGATTCTTATATAAAAGTGGTGAAGATCCAAAATTATCTTTATATAAATCATTTAAAAAATGGAAACTTCAAAATATAAAACCAAAAACTTTTCTAGGAAAAAAAGATAGAAAAATTAGAATTAGAACAAGAATTTATTATGATCAACCAGATAAAAAAGATATTTATTTTAAAACTAGAAGAGTTAATGAGATTATTTCTTCTCATAGAGAATCTGTAAAATCTTCTCCGAATAGAAATCCCGTTGTAACTATTATAACTCCTAAAAAAGTTAGTCCTTTTAAAATTGAAACTTTGAATGATAAAAATAAAAAAGATGATATTAACAAAATAGAAAATCGGAGGAATGGAACTGACCAAGGGTTCAAAGTTTTAGATAATTTGATTGATAAAAAAATTAAAGATAAAGAAAAAGATGTTTTAAATAATTTAAAAGATAATAAAGATGAAAAAGATAGGGATGAAGGGTTAAAGAAATTAAATGATGTATTGGATAAAAAAAAATTGGAAAATGAAAAAGATTTTATGGATAATTTAAATGAGGTAAAAAAAATAAAAGAAGTAGAAGAAGGGTTAAATAAATTAAATGATATGTTGAATGATAATGATAAAAATTTAAAATTGAAGACTATTAAAAAGATAAAAGAAATGGAAAAAAAACCAGAAAAAGAAATAGAAGAAGATAATGATGATTTAATATTAAATAATAATAAAAAGAATTTACCTAAGATAAATAAAGAAGAAAAAGAGATTAAAGATACATTAATAGAGGATATAGAATATGAACAAGAAGGAATTAATAAAATAATTCCTAATATTAATAAACCTGAATTAATAACTGTTATTCCTGAAGATACAAGAGAAGTTTATATTGAAGATAAAGATAATGAAAATGAAATGATGATAGGAGGAGGAGAATTTATGGAA
>JAJMZS010000434.1:0-38936 GCA_023807205.1 Isotricha prostoma | reverse complement strand
TATTGAAAAGTTATATTCACTAATAAAATAATATTTTATTTATATTTTCAAAATATATTATTGAATTTTATTCATTCATTGAAATAGATTAAATTTCATTATTTAATATAGAAAAAAATGATAAAAATGTTGAATAGAAAAAATTGATTATTTAAATCTATAATTTAATATAACATTTTTAAAAAATATTTAAATAATTATTTTATTTAATTATTAATATGGAGCTCATTAGGTATATAATCATAATCCTCTATTAATTCATTTGCCTTTTTTCTTCTTGGTCTATTAATCAATAAATTATAAATAATAAAAATTAATCCTAAAATAAATATTAATAAAAAAACAATAATTATAAAATAAGTATTTTGAGATGATATTTTTTTCTTATTAATATAAAAACCAATTAATTTTTTTTCTTGCTCAAAAGTCATTTGATATTTTCTGCAAAAAATTTCCCCAAAAATCCAATCACTTTTTTCATTTTTATTGAAAAAAATTAAAAAATAATATTTTCCGTTTAATTCAATAAATAAATCTTTATAATTTAAAGAAAAAGTATAATTCATTTCTTTTTGATAAAAACTAAATCCATTAAATTTAGCAATATCAATATTTTTGTTACAATAATAAAAAATAGTATTATCATTTCCATTAAATTTATCGTAGAAACATTTATTTTCTTTAAAATATTTTTCAAAAAATAAATTATCAATAATTCCTTTTACTTGATGATTAGAAATAAAACCATAATAATTATTATTAAAACTAATAATAGAAGAATATTGAAAATTAACATTACCATAAGAGACTAAAGTAAATTTTAAATCATAACTTTTTTGATTTGAATGTAAATAAGAATTAGTATATATATAATATTCTTCACTTAATGTATTATCATATAAATGAGGTAAATCTCCTATTATAATATTCCCTTTATTATTATCTTCATATTTAATTGAAAAATAATAAGAAGAAATTATTTTTTTTTGTTTTAATTGATATATAAAATTTTCTTCGTTTAATAAAAATTGAATTCCATAATTTAATCCTATTATTGATTCAGTTAAATTTTTTTTTGATTTAGTTACTAAAATAAATGGAAATTTTTCTATTAATTTAACTTCATTATTTTTTAATTTAAAAGAAATATTATCTAATGAAGAATATCCTTTATCAAAATCTTGTTTTATATAACTTTTTTCAAAAGGAATTTGTAATGAATAAGTTTTTGAAAGATTTTTGTTATAAATTCCATTTAAATTTATATCTGTTATATAATAAAAATATTGTGTAAAATTAAAATAAGTTTTTAATTTTTGTTTTGGTTCACCAACATCTATAAATGTGTATATTTTATTGTATAGAATTAATTGAGATAAATCTTTTTTATCATTTATTTCTTTATAAAATGGAATTTCTATTATATTACATAAAATAAAAGGAAGATAAAATAAATGAATTACCTTCATATAAAAAAATAATAAATTTTTATTTTATTAACATTTTTTATTTAACATATTTTTATATTTATTTACTGTATTAAGGAAATGGAAATTATAAAGATATAAAAATTGTAATGCAAATTTTAATAAATTATCATTAATTAAAATAAAAAAATGAATATTTTTAAATTAGGCAATTTTATCATCAATGAAATTTTTTTATTTTTAAAATATAAGAAAAGATTACAATTATGTCAAAAGTCAAATTTATTATCAAAAATATTATACATTAAAAAAAGTTCTTTTAAACTTTATAATTTTTTAATAAATGCATTTAAAAAATATAATATCACATCATCAAATTTACAAAATATATATAATAAAACATTTGAATATTTTGGAAATGAATTAGGAACAGAAGAAATAAATTTAATTTTTTCATCTTTTTTAGAATCTTTAAATAAAACTCCAATTAAAGAAGGGATAGTAAAATTGAGTTCTTTATTTGATTATTATTATGAATTTTTAGGAATTGAATGCCAAGAATATGAATTAAGATTTGTTTCTTTATATGAAATAGAAAAAAATGATTTTTTAAAAAATGAAAAAATTACTAATTTAAATATTAACTTTACATTATCATCTTCAATGGAAAAAGATATTTCAATTCTTAATGAAAATTTAAATTATATTCTTTCATTAAATAAATATAAAAATATATCAATTGTAATTGTTGGTGAAGGAATCTTTAATCAAAAGTCATTTGATTATATAAATTTAGAAAAATTAGAAAAGTTAAAATTATCATTTATGGATATTTCAAGTAATGATATAATATATTTTTTTACTAAAGTTTATGATTCACATAAAAAATATCCTTTAATTGATTTAGATTTAAGTTCAAATAAATTAGATGACGAATGTTCAGATTTAATATGTTGGGTAATTGAACTTAATTTTCCTAAATTAAAAAAAATTAATATTCATGGTAATAATTTTACTTCTGATGGTGCTAAAAGAATATTAGAAAAATTAAATCAAACAAAAGAAATTGATATTGCTTTAAATAAAGTTGGTAAAGAAGAAAGTGATATTTTTGATAAATATAATAAAGATGCTAAAGATTTAAAAATTATCACTGATTTTAAATTTAATATTAGAAATGATTTTAATGAAGAGTTAGATTATTTTTATGATAAATTTAAAGATTTAACAAAAATTGAATTATTTGAAAATAATTCAGTTAATGTAAATCAACTTTCTAATTTAGAAAATTATTTAGAAAATGAAAGTGATGATGTTATTAATAAACAATTAAATAATATTTCATTAACTTTGAATAAATTGAAATTAATTGATAATATTATTTTTACAGGAACTTATAAATCAGGGAAAATATTAAATAAATGTGATAATATATTTCTTGAACAAATAAAAGAATACAATTTCTCATATTGTAAATTATTTAATATATGTATTGAAGTTACAGAAAAAATGAAAAATTTAGAAAGTTTATATTTTTTATATGCACCTTTAAATATTGAATTAATTACAATATTATCAAATTCAATTCAAAAAAAATTATTTAATTTAAAAGGTTTATCATTATATCACACTTTTTTAAATTCAAAATCAGGTGAATTATTAGTTAATATGTTATACAATATGAAAAATTTAAATAATTTTATTATTGCTGAAAATGACATTGGAACAGAAATTATTATTAAAATTATAAAATGTTTAAGTGAAAATTGTCATGATTTAAATAATTTAGATATATCTAAAACTATTAACAAACATTTTGAAGGATTAAATGATTTGTGGGATTATTTAAGTAAAATTTATAATTTAAATAAATTAAAAATACAAGATAATTATATTAATAATTATGATATGGAATTATTTAAAGAAAAACTTAGTGATTATTTCATTATGTTAAATCAATTAGATTTATCATATAATTCGGATATAGATGGTAATGTTCTAAATAATTTTCTTCCTGAATTAAAACAATATTTAAATCAAATTGAAGTAATTTCTTTTTGGGGTGTAGGTTATTTAAAAGAAGAAGAATTAAATAAATTTAGAGAAATATTCCCAGGAAGAATAAAACTAAGAAATAAAAGAAGAAGATAAATAAATAAAATATAAAAAAAAATTATTTATTTATAAAAATTAATATATATTATTAAGGGATATTATTATAAAAAAAAAAATATAAATATTCAAAAAAAATAACACTAATATATAAAAAATATGTATTCCATAATATTAATATTCACAATAATAACAATTTCAAAATCTTCAAATGAAACAAATTACAATGTAATTCCCCTTCCCAAAAATATAACCAAAAAAGAAGGAAATCCCTTTATCTTAAATAACAATACTCAAATAACATATTACAATGAATCATCTTTAATAAAACAAAATGCAGAATTTCTATCAGAATTAATCCAAGAAAAAACGACATTAAAATTAAAAATAACTCCAAATCTCCCATTAGAAACTCCAAACACAATTTATCTTTTAATAAAAAATATATCAATAACTCAAAATGAAAGTTATATAATAGAAATAAATGAAACAATAATAACAATTGAATCAAAAGAACCAAATGGTCAATTTTATGGTATTCAAACAATATTTAAATCTCTTCCAATAACAATAAAAAATCCAATAAATGAAATATCCCTTCCTCAAGTCCAAATATTAGACTATCCATTTTTTTCTTATCGTGGAATGATGCTTGATTGTTCTCGTCATTTTTATTCAATATCATTTATAAAAAAATATATAAAACTCCTTTCCTTACATAACATGAATAGATTTCATTGGCATTTAACAGATGATCAAGGATGGCGTATTGAAATAAAAAAATATCCTCTTCTAACACAATTATCATCTCGTCGTAAGAACACAGTAATAAATAAAAATACAGGTTATTATGATGATACACCATATGGTGGTTTTTACACACAAGAAGAAGCAAAAGAAATAGTAAAATATGCATCATCACTTTATATAACAATAATACCAGAAATTGATATGCCTGGTCACATAGTAAGTGCATTACATGCTTATCCTAATTTAGCTTGTAAAAATGAGAATTATGAAGTAAAAACAAAATGGGGTGTCTTTGATGAAATAATGTGTGCTGGTAAAGAAGAAACTTTCCAATTTATTGAAAATATTTATAATGAATTAATTGATATTTTCCCTAGTGAATATTATCATATTGGAGGTGATGAAGTACCTAAAACAAGATGGAAACAATGTGAATTATGTCAAAAAAGAATGAAAGATGAGAATATAACATCAGAAGAAATGTTACAAGGATATTTCTCAATGAGAGTTGAAAAGATTTTAAATAAAAAAGGTAAAAAAGTTATTGGATGGGATGAAATATTAAATGGTGATATTCAACAATCTGCAACAATAATGAATTGGAGAGGTGTTGAAAAAGGACAAGAAGCTGTTCAAAAAGGACATGATGTTATTTTATCACCTACTAAATATTTATATATTGATAAATCACAATCTAAAACTTATTTATGGAGAGAACCTTTAACAATTGGTGGTCATCTTCCTTTAGATTTTCTTTATAATTTTAATCCTTTGGATATATTTGGTGATGAAGAAAAAAAAAAAATTTTGGGAATTCAAGCTAATTTATGGAGTGAGTATATTATTTGTGAAAATATGGGTTTTTATCAAGCTTTACCTAGAATGGCTGCTGTTGCTGAATTACAATGGTTGAAAAATGAAGATAAAAATTTTCAAAATTTTATTCAAAGATTAAAAATTTTTCAGGAAATTTATGATTTATATGGAGTTGTTTATGAAAAAATTCAATTTAGAGAGGAATGAGTTTTTTTTCTTTTTTTTTAATGTGTATTTGAGATAATTTTATGTATTTTTTTAAATTTTTAAAATTTATTTAAAATAATTTTTTTATTTTAATTTTTTTTTTGTTTGTTTGTTTTTTTTTAAATTTTTTAAAATGTTATATAAATTAATTATGAATGTAAGTACATGTTCAGATTATCAAAATAAGAATAAAGGAAAGATTTCTTCTAAAAAATTTCAAAGATCATCTTCTCAAAAATTAATAAGACCATATTCTGCAAATTTTAATTCTTCTAAAATATCAAATCAAAATATTTCAATTCCAAATTCAAATGAATCAAATAAAACTTTTATAAATGTTTTTAATGTCTCTAATATAAGTAAAACGAAATTATATGAAGAAACTTTACAATTAAAAACTCAAATTAATAGAATTCAAAAAGATATTGCATTAGCAAAAACGGAAAATTTAAAAATTGAAAATTTAATAAATCAAAAAATAAAAGCAATTGAAAATGCAAATAATAAAATAAATGATTATTATGATAAATTAAAAGATGATAATGAAATTTCTAAATTGAAAGATAAATTTAGAGAAATGAAATCAGAATTAGTTGAAAAAATTGAACAAAATGAAAAAATTAAAAATGAAATTAAAAGAATTAATATTGGTAATTTAAATTTAATTCAAGAACAAAAATTTGAAAAGTTTAAAAATGTTGTTAATGAATATTATAGGGTTTCTCAAATAAATAATGAAAATGAAAAATTAATTGAAGAAATGATTGAAAAAAAAGATATTTTTCATATGAATCATAATAAAATAAATAATATGAAAAATAAAATTGAAAAATCTAAATCAAATATTCAATTATTGAATAAAGAAATAAGAAATTTAATGGAAAAAATTAATAATAATGAAAATAAAATCAAAAAAGAACAATTAAATATTAAAAACTTAAAACAATTAAATGAAAGATTATTATATGAAAAAAAAAGTAGAGAAGAATATATTCAAAAAAAACCAATTTTAAAAAAACAAATAAACGAATTAGAAAATAAATTAAATGAATATAAATCAAAAAAAGTAAGAAATGAACAAGAATTAAACAAAATAAATGAACAAACAGAAAAATTAAAAAAATTTCCAAATAAAAAAGAAATATTATCAGTAAAACCATTAAATTATAATTTATATGTTCAAATAGAAAAAAATCCAGCAGAAGAAGAATCCGAAAAAGTACGTTTATTAGAATCGTTAATAAAAGAAAGTAAAAAAAGACAAAATGAATATTTAGATATTATATCTTATTATGATGATTATGCAAAACAAAAAAAAATGTATGATAAAATAAAAGAAGATGAACAAAAAGAAATTGATGAAAATAATGAAATTAATGAAAATAATGAAATTGAAAATGATAAGATTGATGAAAATATTGAATATATAAATGAAAAAAATAATGATGAAGTTAATGAATTAAATGATAATGATAATAATCAAATTCAAGATCAATTAAAAGAAAGTAATGAAGATAATGGTGAAAATAATATAAAAAATGATGAAAATATTAAAGATGATAATATAAAAAATGATGAAAAAATAATAAATGATGAAAATATAAATGAGGAAAACATAAAAAAAGAAAATATAAAAAAAGAAGAAAATATAAGAGAAGATAATATAATAAGTGATGACAATATTAATGAAGAAAATATAAAAAATGAAAAAAATATTAAAGAAGAAAAAAAAACAGAAGAAAATAATTAATTCTCATTTTTCATATTTTTATTTTATATTTTTTATAATACAAATTATTTCAATAAATTTATAATAAAAAAATCTTTATTCATAATATAATTTAATAAAATAATTATTTTCCAAAATATTTATTTTTTCAATATTTTATTTACTTCTTTTTCATCAAAAGGTTCATTATTTTCTTTCATTAAAGATAATAATTTTATTTTATCTTCTTCATCAATATTTACAATATTTTTATCTTGTAAGTAAATATCTAAATTTTTATATTTAGCTTTTTCAATATCACTAATAATAAAAAATGTAACTTCTAAAGGCTTAACACTAATAATATCACTCCTTTCTTCATTATTAATTTTAAAAGTAATTTTTTCTTCTTCATTATCAGGTCCATCATCAATCCTTACTCCAAGTGAAAAATTTTTTTTCTCTAATCTATTTATTGAAATTTCATCACAATCTTGAATTTTTACTCTTTTTCCTCCATGAGTTATTAATTTTAATTTATTAATATTATAAACTGAATCATTAAATATTTGAATATTAATTAAACTTTCTTCATTTAATGGAAGTGCTATTTTATTAGGATTAATATTTAGTAATGATAATTTTATTTCATTATTATAATATAAATCTTTATCAAAATATGAAATTTGATTTTGATTACTATTGATAGGAAAATTATCATTATTATTTGGAATAGTAGAATATTTGTTTTTTAAATAACTTATTATTAAATAACCATTATTAAGTTCTTTATAATCTATATTCAAATTAAATTCTAATAAAGGATGTTGAATATGTTTTTTGGCACAATTATTACAAAATACTATTGGATTAGGACAAAAAATACATTCATATTTTATATTTGATAAAAAAGTTTGACATTCAGAACAAATTTCATTTTTATAATTTTTATTTTTAAAATTATTATCATTGCAATTTGTAACATTCTTATTTTTATAATAATTATTGCTATAATTAGATAAATTATTATTTCTTTTTTCTTCTAAATTATTTTTTAAATAATTAATTATAGTTTTATTTCCATTTTTTATATCATTGAATTTTTTATTCATTGAATTTTGATTTGATTCTATTTTTTGTATAATTGTTGTTTCTAATTTATTTATTCTTTCAAAAAATTCATTAGGCATTGTAAAATTATTTAATTTATCATAATCATATATTGTTTGACTTATTCCATCTAAATCCTCTTTTAAAAAATTATTCTTTGAATATATTGATTTAAGGATAAATGAACGTCCTTCCATAATTAAATCTAATTTAATTTTTGATGAACTAATTATCTCTTTGTAATTCATTTCATTTAATTCAGTCTTTCCATATTTCAAATGAAAATTATCTTCTTTATTTAAAAAAAGAGTTCCTCTCACTACATCTAAAAATTGTTTGAAAGAAATATTTATATTTATATTTAATAATTTGATTATATCTCCAATTACGATTTTTATTTTTTTTTTATTTTCCATTTTATTTATATAAATTTATTGATATATTTTATACAAAAAATCGTAATTATTAATTTTAATGTTTTAACTATATATGAAAGATATTTATCTATAATAAATATTATATTGTAATTATTTTTTAAAGGTTTTTTTCCCATCTTCAATAATATTTTTTTTCAAATAAAATTATTAAAAATATTTTATAAAAATTATTTAATTGTAAAAAAATGATATATAAATAATTAATATGAAAAAAATATTTTAATTTATCTTTTCCCAAAATAAAACAACATATTCAAAAATTCTTCTACATTCAATTCACTAGAAGAAACACTTTTTTAATTTACAATCCATGAGTTCACTCACAAATTCAGAATAAAAAATTATTAATTTTATTTAATTATTCATTAATTATAAAAAAGATTGTTTAAAATTAATAATATTGTAATTTAAATCAATGAATTTTTAATTTAAAAACTCATAGATTACAAATTAAAAAATAATTACTTTTATTTAATTAAACATAGAAAATTTGTATATTAATAAATTTTCCAGAAAATAAAGAAAAAGCTCATATATTAGAATATTTAATAGATAATTACAAATCACCAATTGAAAATAAAAAAACAAATAATGAATTTATTAATGACAAAATTTAATTTTTTTATGATAAAGAAATGAAAAAAATTCAAATACAAATATGAAACAACTTATGTAAATAAATTTTTATATTAGAAAGGGATAAAGAAAATTTTATTGAAAGAAATAAAAATAGAAAAATTGAGCCATTAAATAATATTATTTATAATATGATTTATAATATTCCCAATTTAAAAGATACAAAATTAATGGGAAGATTGATTGATATTCAAGAAATTGAAAATGAAAAAATTGAAGATTATTTTGAATATTTTAGTTATAATTTAGAAAGTAGAGAATATAATAATAATTTTAAATTAGGAATTGAATTTATTAATACAAAAAATAATAATAATAAATATTACAAACAGAAAAAAAACTCAATAATTTTTATTTTGTAGTAATTTATTTTCTTCTTTCCTTAATTTTGATATTTTTTGTGTTTATTTTTTATTTCCATTTTATATTTTAAAATATCATTTTTATTCATTTTAGTAATTAAATATTTTATTTAATTAAATAAAAATAATAATTAAATCAAAAAAACAATTAAACAACCAAATAAAATCATATAAAAAATAAAAATCATAAAAAATTATTTTTTAACAAACCTGAAAAAAATAAAAACAATTTTTACAAATTAACATTAAAAATTCTAATAAATCCATCATCATTATAAGCGACAATTTCATTTTCACTAATTTGAGTAATCCCTTTCATAAAATATTTTTTATCAATAGCATTTTTTAAAGTAAATAAACATTGATAATTTCCAACATTATAAATATTAATATGAACATCTCTCCCACAAGTTAAAAAAATACCTTTTTTAATAATAACTAAAATACCCCAACAACTAAATTCATTATTAATTTCTTTAATAATTTTTTTTTCATTAATATCAATAACAACAATATTTTTTCCTTTACCAGAAAGAATAATTCTATTATCATCTAATCTTTTTAATCCATTCCAAAAATAAGTAATTGCTTTTAAGTCTTCCATATCTTTTATTAATTCATAATTTGTTAAATTAAAAAATAAAGTTCCACCAGTTCCACTTGAGACTAATAAATTTTTATCTTCTAAAAGTAAAATTGAATTTACTTGTTTTGGATTTAATAAAATATTTTCATTTTCAAATTTATTATTTTTAAAACTCCAAATTGAAACTTTTCCATCAAATGAACATGAAATTATTTTATTATTTTTAGTTAATAAAATACAATTTACAACTTGTTTATGTGCTTCTTCAATTTTTTGAATACATTCAAATTTTTTTTTTTCTGTTTTTTTCCATATTTTAATTGAATCATCATATGAACTTGTCATAAAAGTTGAATTATTTATTATATAAATATATGTTATTTCTTCTGAATGTGCTTTTTCTATTGTTTCTAATAATTCTAAATTAGGATTAAATATTTTTATTGAACAATCTGATGATACTGAAGCAAAATCTCCTGATGGAAATGTTGATATATTGTTTATTGCTGAGGAATGAGCTTTAAATTTTTCAGTTTTTGGTGTTAAAATTGGAGTTTCATTTTTATCCATTTTTTTATTAAGATATTTTTTTTTAATTTTTTTTTATTTTTTTTTATTTTTTTATATAAATGAATTGTGATGATATTGAATTCAGAAAATTAAATTATTCAAATGAAGTTAATAAAATTAATGATTTGGAAAATAATATTAAACATAACAATAAAAGTTATAATATTTATCATACCAAAATATTAAAAATACCATATTTTTATCATGGTAATACATTAAATTTTTATCTCCCTTATACAAAAATTTCATCAGATGAATTTAAATATCCTTTATTTTCTTTAGGAAAAAATAAAACAATATTTCCAATAATAATTTTAATATTTTCAATATTTTTTTCATTTCTATTTTTGATTCTTAATAAATTTTTAACATTTGAATTTAAACTCAAAAATATAATTCAAATAATATTAATAATATCAATTATTATTGCATTTCTTATATATTTACTTAATCCAGGAATAATTTATCAATCTCATATTAAAAATATTCAAAATATAGTTTATTGTAAAATTTGTGATATAAAATATGATAAAAGTTTAAAAGGAAAACATTGTCAAATTTGTAATATTTGTGTTTCTGGATTTGATCATCATTGTTATTCAATTGGAAAATGTATTGGAAGAATAAATTTTATATTATTTTATATTGTTATACTTTTCATAGGAATTTTACAATGGATTTATATATATCATATAGGAAAATTTATATATAATTATTATTATAAAAAATAATATAATAAAAATTAAAATGAATTTAAAAAGATAATAAATTTATATTTTTTATATTAATAAAAAATGATATTTAATTTTATACTTTCATCTATTATATTTCATTTTATATATAATAAAACAATTGAAATAGTAAATGCAACTAAAATTATAAATTATAAAAGATGTTCTGATATTTCAAAAGGGACAAATTTTTCAATTGAACTTACTGAAGTTAAAAGTTCATTTATAAATTGTTCTTCTTTAGAAAATACAATAGTATTATTAAGTATAAATAAAAATGAAAAAAAGCCAATTCAAACAATTTGTAATTATAACACAGATAAAAAAATAATTGATTGTTATATTAATTCTTTAATTGATAATTATACTGGACCTTTTATTATAAGTGAAGATGATGATATTAAATTTGAATGTGAAAATGATTTTATATTAAATATTAATAAAATAAATTTAAATAATAAAATTGGACATTCTTTAATTAATGATCCTGGAATTCCCAATATTTATAATAATAAAATTAATTATAATAATAATGAAAATGGTTTTTTCAATGTTAATTATACTAATAATTTAAGTAATATAAAAATACCAAATTTTTATTCTTCAAATAAAAAAATAGAATGTGAAAAAATAGATAATAAAGAAATAAAATGTAATATAAATAAAAAAGATTTCAAAATAAAAAAAGGAGAAAACACAACAAGATATAATTTAACAATATATGATTTATGTAATATTGAATATGAAAATATTAAAAATTCCTATTTTGAAGTATCATCAAATAATTTCATTTCACAAAATAAAAAAATAATTAAACTTTACATAACCTTAATTATAACATTCTTAATATAAACTCAAAAAAAAAAAAATTACTAACAACTGAATCCATGATTTAAAATTTCCTCACAAGTACAAGAAGGATATTTAACATAAAAAGGTTTAACAACCATTAAATAATTAACACCTCTCATTCTCATAACCATCCAAATTTCATATTTTCCAGCACATAATTTTTTAGTAGAAAGAAAAAGTGTTTGAAATCCAGATGAAAAAGTTTTACTAATTTGAATTTCTTGTAAAATAATTTCTGAACCAGGAGTATGAATTTCTAAAAATGTTCCACAAAAATTTTCAAAATCTCCTGTACAAAAAGGTAAAAAATTATTTATTATATATGCAACTTCTAAATCTTTTTTTCCTATTACATTTGTATTTTCTGTTGGACATTGTGATAAATTATCACAACAATTTTGTTTTAAATTTTCACATGGTTGAATTACAATTTTTATATTATAATTATCTGAATTTAAAAAGAAATATGTATAATTTTTGAATGATATTTTATTTGATTTTGTATAAAATAATTTTGAATATAATTGATCTGACATAAATATTTTTAAATATTCTTCATTATTACTTGTTGTTAAATATGTTAATATTTCATAAAGATATAAAAATTCAGATTTTGGAGTTTGGTAATTTTCATAAAAATATTCTAAACATTCTTCTAATGATTGAATGTCGGTTTTTATTTTTATTATTAATATTAGTGTTATTATGTATTTATTCATTAGAATATTTTATTATTTCTTTTTTTGTTTAAGTTATTTTCTTTTATTTATGTTTTTTTATTTATTTGAAGATATGATTTTTAATTTAAAAAATATAATTTATGATATTAAAATTTATAAAATTTAAATTATAAAATTTTAAATAAGGAGAAATTAATTAATTTTTTTTTTCTCATCATCAATTTTCATTTTTTCATTATTTTTCTTTTTAGGAACTTTAAAAAAAAACTTAAGACAATTATAAATTCCAACAGAAATAAAAGGGAAAAAATTCATATTAAAAGTACTATAAACAGCCTTATCCCAATTTAAATTATAAAAATAAATTCCAATGGAACTAAAAACAATAGCAGTCCAAATAGAAACAATAACCATTAAAAAATAATTTTTTCTTACATAATCATAAAAACCTAAATTAACTAAAGTTCTATTTCCATTCATTAAAAAGAATAAAAGTATAAAAGAAATATAATATGAAGTATAAAATCCATGCCAAAAAGCACTAAAAACAAAAGTAATCATTTGAGCAAGAGAATAATTATTTTTAAATATTTTATAAGGTAAATTAATAACTCTGATAAATATAGAATATTTTAACCATAAATGAACACTTCTATTCCAATAATTAAAATTTTCATTTGGATTTAATCCAAATTCTCCATAAAAAAAAGAACCATATGAACAACATTCAAATTCTTTTTTAATTTTACCATCTTTATCAATTTTTTCTGAATATGCTATTCCATTCCAAATAAAAGTTGAGTATGATAAAATCCAACCTGAATAATATTTTGTTCTATATAATATACAAGATATCCATAAATATAACATAAAATAAAAAAAATTTACTTTTTTTCTAAAATTAATATCTGCTACTTTTCCTGTTGGGAAATATGGTCCTAAAAAAGCATAAATTCCCATAATTATAAAAGAATAAATAAAATATTCAAGTCCTTTAAAAAAAATTAATTTCTTATTTTTTGATAAATTTTTATAACAACCTTCAAAATTAATCCAATTAATAAAGTCTTTAAATTCTAAAAAAGGACCAATTATACTTGTAGGATAAAAATAAACATAAGAAAAAACTTCTAAAAGTGAAGGACAATTTTTTATTTTATATTCTCTTTGATGAGTATTAATAAAATCTTTATCATCTTTTTCCCCATCTTCAAAACTAAAAGCCATAGAACTTAATTTACATAATACCATCATATATATTGTACTTATATCATCTAAAGCCCATTCTCCATATTTATTTATCATTTTTATTATATTTAAAGTTGATAAATAAATCATTGTTCCTATTAAAATAAAAAATGCTGAAAATCTTCTTCCTAAATATTTCATAAATAAATATGTTATTATTGTTGATAATAAAGGATGAATTATTCCATTTCCATATATTGAATATTGTAAATAAAAGCCTGTTATGAAACTATAAAGTAAACGATAATTTTTTCCTTTTATAAAATAGTTAATTATTGATAAAGGAATTATTGAAAGAATTGTTAATATTAATGTTATTTGGTCTTTTGGTGTTCCTATTAATTTTGATATTTTTGTTGAAAGGATATCTCGTACTTTTATCATTGTAAAATAATTTTAATTACTTTTTTTTGATTTTATTTTATTAGAATTGTTGTTTACGTCACCAAAAAATAAATTAAATTATATTTTATTATTATTCTGACATTTTAAATTTTAGAAATTAAAAGATTTAAAAAAAAAAATAATATATTTTTTAAATGTTTTTTTTTTTGGAAAAATAATTTTTTATTTGATTATAAAAATTATATGAAAATTAAAATTCTTATCTTATATTATAGTATTATAATATTGAAAATATGTAAATGTTCATCAATTATAAATGAAAATGAATTTACTAAAATAGAATCAACAAAAAATTATACTCTTTATTCATTATCAGATAACAAGAATAAATCGAATTATTTAAATATTCAAATTTTTTTATGTAAGAATAATAATAATATATCTCATTTTTCAATATTAAATGAAAGTAATTTAATATATGAAACAGATATAATTTCAAGTCGTCAATTAACAATTTCAATTAAAGATCAAATAAATTTAAAATTAAATATAACATCACTAGGACTATATTTTAATTATCAATATACAAATATAAATAAAATAATTAAATCACAAGGATTAATTAAATCAGCATATTTAATATCAAATGATATTGAAATTAATTTATCACCAGTTTTAATTAATTCATTAACTACATATAAATTATTTTCTTTAAATAAAAATATAACTGACCAATGTGAAATTTTAGAATATACTATTAAAAATCAATCAATACAAAATCATAGATTAAATCAAACAAGTGAAATTTTTAATTTGAATTTTAAAAATATTTCAATGAAAGATAAATATATATTTGTTAAAGGAGATGGTATTGATAATTTAAGTTATGTTTACATATATAATATTGTTGAAGTTAAATCAAAATATATTAATTTTTGGTATATTTTTTCCATTGCTTTGATTTTTGTAATTATTGTTATTGTTTTAGTTTTACTTAAGAAAAAAGAAATGATTTTTAAAAATAATACTATTGATAATAATCCAAATGAAGGATTGTTATATTAATTTAAAATAAATGGATTTATTATATTTTTTGTATTATAGAAAAAATAAATGTATTTTTAACATTAAAGGATGGATTTTAATATAAATTCATATTACTTTTATTTTTTTTTTTTATTTTTTTAAATCAAACTTTTTTTACAAATTTAACAAATCAAAATTATAATTTTATATATATTTTATTACTAAAAAATTGAGAGTTCATATTTTTGATTTTATAAATATTAATTATTATTATAACTAATATTAAAATTAATTATTGTTTTTATGAAAATTAAAAACCAAAAACTAATAATAAAAAAAAATTTTTGATCTTTAATTTATTAATATAATATTTATTTTAATTTATTAGATATTATTTATGTAATAAAAATAAGAATTGAAATAAAAAATAAGGTTTAATCTTTAATTTATATTTAAATATTCAAATTTTTTTATGTGAGAATAATAATAATATATCTCATTTTTCAATATTAAATGAAAGTAATTTAATATATGAAACAGATATAATTTCAAGTCGTCAATTAACAATTTCAATTAAAGATCAAATAAATTTAAAATTAAATATAACATCACTAGGACTATATTTTAATTATCAATATACAAATATAAATAAAATAATCTTTCTCTAGCTATAATTAAATAAATAGAAAAAAAATCATATCAATATAAATAGAATATGGCTTCAATTTTAATTAATATTTCATCAAAATATGAAATATATCCATTAAAGCATACAATGAATAAACAATGTGAAAATTTAGAATATACAATTAAAAATAAACCAATTTATAATGAAATTTTAAATCAAACCTTAAATAATTTCATTTTAAAAGAAAAGATTGATAAATAAATCCTTATAAAAGGAATTGGGATAAATAACTTCAATTATATTCATTTATATAATATAATTGAAATTCAAAATCCAAAAAACAATTTATTTATTTTTATAATTACTGCTTTGTTAATTATTATTTCATTTTAATTATTATATTTATGTCCAAAAGAAAAAAAGAAAATAATGATTTTACTCTTTCTGTAACAGAAGCACCTTTAATTAAATAAATAATATTTAATTATTTTATTAAATAAAATATAAAATAAATAAAATAATTTTATTATAGTACTTACAATGGTATTTATAAAAAAAAAATTTAAATCAATCATAATTATTAAATAAAAAATGTTAAATGATAATAATATTTCAAAATTAAATATTTCATCATCTCGAATAAACAAAATTGAAACACCGAAAACAAATAAATTATCAAATAATAATATTAATAAAATAATAGATGATAAATCAAATAATATTTCTTTTTCATATTCACATATATTACCTTATTCCTTTAGAAAAAGTAATAAAATAAATAATAATAATGAAAAAAAAGAAGTATTATTAACATCAATCTTTACTTTACCAAAAATAAACTCATCAGATTCATTAAATGAAAATATGTATTCACCAAAGAAAAAAAAATTAATTAATTATAAAAAAAATAGTATGTTTATTTCATATGAAAATTCAAATAAAGTAAATAATAGCAATAATTCAATATTAAATGAATATACTTCAATTCAAACTGAACCTAAAATTTCTTTTCATAAAATAAAAAATAATGATCAACAATCATTAAGTATAATAAATTCATTAAAAAATAAATTTTATTCTGATATAGACCAACAAATTAAGAATCATAAACAAATTTTAGCAAAAGATAAAGAATTAAATCAAAAATTAATTTATATTAAAAAAATTTCTACTTTTTGGAATAGTTTATGTAATTATATGAATCCTATTTTTAATATTGAAAAATTTCAATTAAAAAAAAATATAGAACATAATAATCAAATATATATTAAAGATAAAAGTATAAGTCAAAATATAGATAATTTTTCATTAAATAAAAATGCAAATAGAAGGAAATTACCTAGAATTTATACTAATTCAATGATCTCTAATTTAAGAAACAATAAAAAGAAATTAGAAGAAAGAAAATTTAATGAAAAATTACTAAAAAAAGAATTTGATTTTTATTAAAAATGTAGAATAATAATTAATCAATATAAAAATATTTCAATATTATTTTAAAATTATTATATGTTTTTCATTTTTATAATTGTCTCTTTATATTGTAATTTAAAAATTTTAATAATTAATATTTTTAAAAATAAAATATTTTACAATAATTTTGTTCTGTTTTTATAATTAAAATTATTGAAAAAAAAATTAATAAAAATTAAAATATTTGATATAAATAAATTTTGATAAAATAAATTTAGATGGCAAACACATATTTACAACTAATAAGTTTAATTGGAGTTTTTTATTTAGTAAATAAAGATAATCATTTAATAGCTTATTTTAAAATGAGAAAATAGAGTTTATTATCATATTTAGCATTCAATAATTATGAATCAATGAAATTAAATTTAAATTATAATCAAAGTGGAAAAACTTTATTATATGCTGCAATATTTTATTTAATTTTATTTTTCATTTCTACTTTTATGATGGGAAAAGATGAACAAAATAAAAGAAATATTGATCCATATGATACTCAAGTTTTCGCTTCAAGACCTGAATCTTTTGTTGATATGTTTAGAGAAGATGTTGAAAAAGAAAGTAAATTTTATTTTTATTTAATTTTTAAATTTAGTGAAGAGACCTTTATTAGAAAGAGAAGATTAAAAAAATTGATAAAAACAATAGTATATCTTTTAATATTAATTTATAAAAATAAAAAATATAAAAATATGAACTTTATTTGTTTTAAATCACATTAATAATTATATTAAAAAAAAAACACATCCAAAAAAAAACAATATTAAAACATTAAAAATAAAAAAAATATATATAAATAAAATTGAATAAGAAAATAATATAAAAAATAAAAAAATGGGAAATCATAATGAATCAAAAATAAAATTCTCAGGTGAATTTATAATAACATGTGAAAAAAATTTTTATTATCCAGGGGAACAAATAAATATGAAAATATATATAAAATCCGATAATCCATTAAAAAAGGGATTATTAACATTTGAAATAATACAAAATGAATTTTGGAAAGGAATGAAAGTATCACCAATATTAAAAACAAAAGAAATTCAAAATGAAATAAATTCAAATATAATTTTTACTCAAACTCTTCAATTTAATGAATTAATAAATAATACATTAATTTCAAAAGGAATAGAAATTCCTTATACAATTCAACTTCCAAATTATATGTTACCTTCATTAGAATATTTAATTATTGATCAATTAGCTTATATAAGAACAAATTTAGTAGTAAAACTAAATGAAATTAATCTTAGTAAAAATGTTTTTTTAATGATAAATAAACCAATTTCTCCTTTATCTTCTCCTTTAAAATTTTCTGTTCAATTAGGAAAAATTTTAGGTTTTTTTGGAAGTAATAATGGAATAATTGAAGTTTCTTATCCTGCTAATAATTATAGTTTTTATACTTCAATTCCATTAAATTTTCATGTTAATATTGATAAAGAAAATATTATTTCTATTACTACTAGATTAGTAAGAAAAATTTCTTTTTTTCATAAAGGAAAAAATGATAGTGTTATTGAATTAAAAGATGATTTAGTTAAAATAGATTCTGAAATTAAAAATAAAATTAGTGATTTTAATTTAAATATTCAAGTAATTGAACCTGAAAATATTTTTAACAAATATGTTGTTAATTACTCTGGAATAAGAGTTCCTCAAAAAAATCAATTAATTTATTTAATTCCTTCTATTGAAACTAGTATTATTAAAGTTGAGTATTATATAAAAATAAGACCTAATTATGACTCTATTATTAATTTTAAAAAAGCTGAATTGAAACTTCCTCTTTCTATTAGTCATCAAAGTGTTAATGATAGTAAAAATATGAATAATCAATTAGAAAATATTTTAAGTAATGAAATTACTAGAATTAATTCGATTCATATAGATCCTAATATTTTTGAACAATTACCTGATATGAATACAGTTTTAGGAGAAAATCAAAATATTAATCAACAAAATATGAATATGAATAATCAACAAAATATGAATATGAATAATCAACAAAATATGAATATGAATGATCAACAAAATATGAATATGAATAATCAACAAAATATGAATATGAATAATCAACAAAATATTCCTCCTGAAAATTATAGTTATCCTAAATTATAGAGTTTTAAAAATTTATTTATAATTAAAGTTAAATTTTATATTTTTTAAATGAAAATTTTTTTTTAAATAATATCATTTAATAAAAAAAATAAAAAAATATTCATAAAATAAATTAAAATTTAATTAAAAAAATTAATTAAAAAAAATGCTTTTTCTCGCTGATAATGAAACTATGCAAAAATTGTTTAATTGATATAAAAAAGATACAGAAAATCAAATTCAAAGAAAAGAATATGAAAAAAATGGAATAGAAGAAGAAAAAAATTCTTAAAAAATTTACAAAAAATAGAAAGAGAAAGGCTAAACAAAATAAATGAAGATAAAAATACACAAACTCAAGAAAAAAAAAAGAATATAATAAAATCATATTAAGTCATTCAGAAAATCCTGTAAATAATCAATCAAGAAAAAAAGATGTTATAATAAATAATTATGGTTATTCAATTAATCTTATTAAAATAATACAATAAATTATAGAAATAATGTAGATTTTAATTATAATAATAATAATTATAGAAAAATAAATCTTTTTTCTAAAGAAAGAGAATTAATTACAAGTGTATCATTAGTTCACATTTTATTAAATGAAAGTTAAAATAATAGTAAATTTAATGATTATATTTAAAAAATAAATAAAAATAAAACTCATTTATATAAGCAAATTATAGATAAATAAAATAATGAAATATTTAAAAATGATAATAATAAAATTATTAATGGTCAAATTTTTAGGCGAGATAATCCAGTTTTGATAAGAAACCAAAAAAAAATAAAATATTAATTATGATCCTTTTAATAATAGAAAAAATAATGATATTTGGAATAGTAATCTTAGTCATAATCCTATAGCTAATCCTATAAAAATTTTAATTTTAACATGATAATATTAATAATAATGAATCAATAAAAATGAATGAAAAAGATAAAAATGATTTAGAAAATTTTGGAGGAATTGAAATTAAAGAATATAAAGAAGAAAAAGATAAAGAGGAAGATATTATAAAAAAATTATAGATAATAATAATCAAAATTTAGATAAATGAAAATTATAATAAAGAAATGGAATTATAATTATTTTTTAAAAAAAATAATAATTGTTTAAAGAATTATAATGATAAGAAAAATGAGATTTAAGATTTTAATGAAAAAAAAATAATATTCATATAACTAATATTTTAAAAAACAATTATAGAAATATCAATAATAATAATTTTAGAACCAATAATTTTAAAATAATATTTATTTTTGTTTGTTTATTAAATAAAATGAATATTTATAAAAAAGAATTAGGGAAATTAGCATATAAAACTTTTTTTAATTAAATTCTGTTAATTATTTATCAATAACTTAAAAAATTAAAAAAATAATTAATTAAATACTCATATATTGACATAATTTAATAATCATTTTATGTCGATATTACCTAAATTTTTTTTATTTCAAATTATTCTTTTTATTTTTATTATCTTGTTTTTTTTCATTTTTAAATATTGCCTTAATCTTATCAATTAAATTAATATGATTTTGATGATCGATTATTATTTTATTTTGTATTTCTTTAATTACATCATTATTAATATTTAAAAAGTCTTTAACAAATATAAATTTTTTATTTTGATTTTCATTAATTGATAAATTATCAGAATCAATTTCAGTTGATAATTCTTTTTCATCATCTGAAAAATCTAAACTTTCACAAAATTTAACGTTGAGTTTTTCTAAAGAATTCATTTCATTTTCATAATTTAATTCTTTTATTAATTCATTTGAATTATTATCTTCTTCTTCATTTGTTTTATCATTATTTATGAATCTTTGATCTATTGCAATTATTAATACTTTTTCTTCTGAGTTTTGAAGTAATTCTGAATACATTTTTGTATACCTTCTTAGATTTATTTTTGATTTTTAATTATTTATTTTATGAAATTGTAATTTAATTTTTATTTTTTAATCAATTATTTATAATAATATTCATAAATAAAAAAAATGAAAAAATATTATACTATTTCAATTGATTTTATCAAAATTTTAAATATATATAATAACAACAACATATATTTTATATAAATAAAAAGCTCAAAAAAGTAAATGAAAAAAATATTAATATATTCAAAAATATAATAATATAATTTAAAATTAAAAAAAATTGAATAAAAAACCCCAAAAAAAAAAAATTAAAAAAAAATGAATTCCCAAAAAAAAAACCTTCGTTCATCAAAAACACCAGACACAAAATCGCCTTCACCTCCAAAAAATCTTCAAAAATCTTCATCAAAAAGTCCAATATTTCCTCCAATAGAATCAAACAAAACAAACAATTCATTTCGTCGTCAAATAGACATAACATCTTTAAATAAAAATATAAACAACAATATAAATATGAATTATAATCCATCAGGAAATATAAATCCAAATTTTTTAGGATTTTTACCAAATATTTCAAATCAAAATTATAAAAATGGCATTTCTCCTAATTTAGATTTTAATAATGATTCAACAAGTGAAAATATAAAAGTTTGTGTTAGAATTCGTCCATTATCATTTCAAGAACAAAGTAGAAATGATAAAAAATGTGTTGAAAATTTTTCTTCAGATCAATTAATTTATACAAATAAAAATATAAGAAAAAGTTATACATATAATTTAGTTTTTAATGAAAATTCAAGTCAAGAAGATGTTTTTTTTTCATGTTCAATAAATAAATTATTAGATAATGCAATGGAAGGTTATAGTATAACAATATTTGCTTATGGTCAAACTGGTTCAGGAAAAACTTATACTATAATGGGAAGAGAAGATTCAATTAATGAGAAAATATTATCTAATGAAAAATATTCTGGAATTTTACCTAAAAGTGTTAAATATATTTGGAGTACTATTAATAATAAAAGAGAAAAATTTTATATTAAAGCTTCTTTTTTAGAAATTTATAATGAACAAATTAATGATTTATTAAATCCAAATAATTATAATTTACAAATTAGATGGAAAGAAAAAGAAGGATTTTTTGTAGAAGGATTAACAATATTAATATGTAAAACTCCAGAAGATATAGTAGATATAATATTAGAAGGTACAAAAAATAGAAAAAAAGGTAGTCATGATTTAAATAAAGATTCATCACGTTCACATTCAATATTAACAATATACATAATATCAGAAATAGAAAATACAGGAGAAACATATAAAAAATATGGTAAAATATCATTTGTAGATTTAGCAGGAAGTGAAAGATTAAAAGAAACACATTCACAAGGAGGAATGTTAAAAGAAACAGGAAATATAAATAAATCATTATTTGTATTAGGAAAAGTAATATCATCATTAACAGATAAAAAAAATAGTAAGCAACATATTCCTTATAGAGATTCAAAATTAACTATGTTATTAATGGATTCAATTGGAGGAACATCTAAAACTCTTATGATTGCTTGTGTGAGTCCAAGTGATGTTTATGCTGATGAAACTATGAGTACTTTAAATTATGCATCTAGGACTATGAATATTAAAAATAAACCTTTAATTCAAATGGATTCTAAAAAAAGAAGTAATTTAAATTTACAAGTTGAAAATAATTATTATAAATTAGAAAATGAATTTTTTAAACAACAATTTATTAAAATTTTTGGAATTTTTCCTAATATTAAAAAAGGAGGTTTTACTAATGAAGATATTGAAAATATTAAAGCTAATAATGGAGTTAAAAATAGGAATGTTAATATTGAAGAGGAAATACAAAAATTAAAAGAAGAAAATGAAGAATTGAGAAAAGAAAAAGAAAATCAAATTAAAGAAAATGATAAGTTAATTAATGAAAATAGTATTTTGAATAATAAATTAAATAATTTAGAAAATGTTTTTATTGGAAGTGAAAATAAAAAAATTATTGGAAATGATAATTTAGAAGAAAATTATAATTTATCTGCAATTATGTTAGAAAATAAAGAATTGAAGAAAACTATTGATCAGTTAGAAATGGATAAAATTGAACTAAAAGATATGGTTTCTAAAAAAGAAAATCCTGGAATGAAAATTTTAAATGATAATATTGAATATGAGAATTTAAAAGAACAAAATGCTAAATTAACTCGAAAAATTGAATTTTTACAAAATAGAGAAAGGGAACTTTTACAAACTATTATGAAACTTAAGAGTAATTAAATAAAATAATTTTCTATAATTTTTTTATTATTAATGTTTTAATTAATATATAATTAAATGATTTCATAAAAAAAATAAATCATATTATTATATATAAAACAAAATAAAAACAAAAAAAAAATTTTTATAATTAAAAATAAATATATTTACCAAAAAAAATAATAAAAAAACAAAGTATCTAAATTCCAAAAAAAAAATTTTAAAAAAAAATTTCAAACCAAATTTTTATGAGGTTTTTTTTTTCTAATAATAACAACTTTTTCTAATCCAAAATCTTTTTTTTGCATATTATCAAAATAATCAAAAGGAATTTGATTATTATTATTAGGAATATCTAAAGCAGCTTTTCCTTTTAATAAAATTCTAGTACAAAGATCGAATTTTTCTCTAGCAGCAATATGTAAAGGTGTATCGCCATTTAAATTTTGAATATTTAAATTAGCTCCTTTATCAGTAAAATATTTAACTAATTCAGGTAAATTTTCCATTGTTGCAATATGTAAAAAAGAATTTCCTTCTTCTGTAATTATATCATAAAAATTTACTTGATCTTCCCTTAATTCATTTTCATTATTTTTAAATTGTTCATTTTTAAATTGTTCTCTTAAATATGAAATTACTTCAGGTCCTCCTGAATATTTACTAAAACATTTTTTTATTATTTCATCTGTTATTTTTATTGTAAATTCTTTTCCGTATGTTGATTTTAATGCATTTTTTAATTTAAATTTTATTTTATTTCTATTATTTCTATTTGAATTATTTTCTGTATTACTATTTATTAAAGTTGAATTATTTCGTCTTTTTGGAATTTTTATTTTTGTATCTTCATTTTGTAATAAAACTTCATTGTGATATAATCTTGAAAATACATTATTTATATCTAATTTTATATTTGGTAAATCAACTTTTGACTCTTCAGTATAAAAAGGATCATTTATTAAATCTGTTTCATTTGTATTTTCATCTATTATTACATTTCCTTTTAATGTTTTTAATTTTTCTCTTATTTTATCAAATGATTTTCTAAAACCTTTTATTCTATTTTCTTTTATTATATCAAAATATGAATTTCTATCTTTATTCATTTCTCTTCTTAATTCATAATATGTTTCATTATTTTTTTTTTCTAAATAATTTTTATAATCATCTCTACTTTTTTTAAAATTATCTACTTCTGTTCTCATTTGTATATATGCTTCTCTTCTACTTCTTTTTTTTACTACTGAACTTGGTTCATTTTTTTCTTTTTTATTTTCATTTTTTCCATTTTTTGTTTCTAAAGATTTTTTAACTTGATAATATTTTTTTATTTCTGCATTTGCATTTGATGCATACAAAATTTTTGTAAAGTTTCTATCAGTTAATACATCATCTATAAATTTATCTAATTTTTTCTTTGGAAGTACTTTTATTGCATTATCTCTTACTGGACGTACTTCTTTTAATAAATATTCATCATCTTCTTTTAAAAAACGAATATCATCATATTTTGATTTTTCTTTATATTTTTTCATATATTTTTGTCTTAGCATTTTTTTATATTTTTGATTTTTATTTTTTTAATTTGCATTTTTAATTATTAATTTTTAATTTTTTTATTAATTTAATTTTTTTTTTATTTTTTTTTTTAATTAGGGTTTATTTTCTTTGATATACTTGATATAAATAAATCTAAAAATGATAATAAAAATATAATTATTAATAAAGTTAATAAAGTTTGCATTTTAATAGGAATATTTTTTCTTTCATTTAATTCATAAATTAATAAACCAGGACCATCGCAAATTAAATCAGTATCAAGATTTAAATAAGTTGTTTGATTTTCTTGAGATTTTATTATTTTTGAAAATGTTATTGTATTTTCAAAAGCAATTAATTGATTTTTCATTATTATTATTTGTTCATTTACTCCTAATCTTTTTTCAATTAAATTTTTATTTGATGATATATATAAAAAATCTTTCATTAATGAATTAATATCTAATATTAGATTATCTATTTCATTTTTTTTGACTATTTTTCTATTAAGTAAATAATAATTTTTTTTTATATTATTTAAATCAATTATTGAAAAACCATTTATATTTTCTTTTATTTTTTTATTTATTTCATTATCATTAATTAAATTTAATGATTCACTAAAACATAAAATACAATCTTCTCTTATAATTAAATCTTTATATAATAATGGATTTATTTTTATTATTTTTCCTAAATGAGATAATCCTATATATTCAATTGTATTATTTATATTTTTTAATCTTATATAATTTGTATTATTTGCTTTATAATTATTTGAATTTGAAATTAAATTATTTATTTTATTATATTGCGTTTCTTGTAAATTCATTGAGGAAACATATGATAAATAATGTGAATTAATAATTAAACTTTCATTATTTTTTAATACAATTTGCAAAGACTGAACTTCATTCCCAATTACATTAATACTAGGAAATTCAATAGAAGAACATAACAAATTTTCCATTTAAAAAAATAAAATAAAAAAAATTAAAAATTAAAATAAATATATAATAATTAAATAAAAAAAAAAATATAAAAATCAATTTATAAAAAAAAATAAAAAAAAACCAAATTAAAAAAAAAAATGGATTCTGGCGGGTATTTAAATGACACAACTCAAACTCCCTTTGAGGACACTCCAAATCGTCCTAAATCACAATATTCACATCGTGAACGTGGTGGCTTAATTCCAATAACATCTCATATTCTAAACAGTGCAACAGTAACTCAAGATGAAACAGTTGAATATAGAGAAGTTCAATTAGGTGATATTATATTAGTAGGTTATATAACAGATTTTAAAGAATTTGAAGCAAGAGTAAAAATTACAATTTGGGATCAAACTGGTAGTGTTGATATTACATTTTATAATAATTCTGAAAATCAAGATAATTCTGGTTTAAGTGATTTTTATTTTGATGGTGTAAAAAAAGTTGTTAAAATTTATGGAACTGTTAAAGTTTATAAAAAAGAAAAAAATGTTCAAGGTGCTAAAATTGTTGTTTTAAGTGATAATGATATTTTTCATCATACTTTACAAGTTATTAATTCTTGGTTATATTTAACTGGAAGAATTCAAGAATTAAAAAAAGGAACTTATCAAAATGATATTGGAAATGCAAGAGATATTGCAAGAAATGCAAAATCAAGTTTTGGAAATAATAATAATAATAATTATAATAATAATAATTATAATAATAATAATTATAATAATAATAATTATAATAATAATTTTAATAATAATCCTTTTGAAATTGCTCAAAATATTTTAAATGAAATTAGTAGGAAAGGAACAAAAAATTTGAAGAAAGGAGAATTAATTGGATTACTTACTAGGAAAATTAGAAGTGATGCTGTTCAAGGAGTTATTAGAAATTTACTTGATGAAGGATTTGTTATGGAAGATGGGGATGATAGTTATGTTATTTGTTGATTTTTTTTAATTAATTATTTTATGAGACTTTAAATTTTTATTTATTTTTTTGAATCTGTTTTTTTTTATATTTTTAAAAAATATTTTTGAGTTTTAATATCATTAGCTTGATTATATTTTATAGTTATTTATTATTAAAATGAAAAATACATTTATTACAAATTTTTATATTATTCAATAAAAATTTTAATGATTTTATAAATTGAGCATCTTATGTTTGAGGAAATATTATTAATTCTTATTTTATTCATTATGATTAAAATAAATTTAAAAATGTTAAATGGGCAAAGTTAATTTATGTCTGGAATATATTTGAATTAAATTTGATTCTTTCTTCAGTTTTTTTTTGGTTAAAAAATAAATAAAAAAATGAAAAAAAATATTTTGATTTTATTAAAATAATTATTGATTATAATAAAAAATTTAATTAGTTTAGATTTATAAAAAACATTAATTTTATAAAAAAATATTAAAATTTAAATAATAAAATATTTTTTCATTAAAAATAAAATTCTCTATATATATAATATTTATAAAATGATTAAATAATCAGAAAACAAATGATTAAATAATAATCAAATTTTCAATGATATTTAAATTTTACAAAGAAATAGATTTACTAATTGGAATATAATTAAAACTTATATTAGAAGATCTTCTTTTATTATTATTTAATTCATCCATAATTTCTTTTTTAAGTGAATTTCTTTTATTAAAAGAATTCAAAAAATCAATTTTTTTTTTATTTTTATAAAAATTAAATGAAGAATTTGCAGAACTAAAACTTTTTCTATATTTATTTGGTTTATTTGATTTATTTAAATTATTAAATGAATATTGAGGAACATTTAAAAAAGTTTTATAATTTAATTTATCTCTTTTTGTTTCTTCAATTAAGAGAAATATATTTCTTTGATATCCATTTTGTTTTGATGGAGTATTTATTGTTTGATCAAATAATTTTACTTTATCTTTTACATTTTGTAATAAAGGTCCTATTTTATTTGTTGTATATGATACTTTATTTTTCTTAGAATTAAAATTGTTTAATTCTTTATATACATTATTCAGTTTATCTTTAAATGTTGTTTTTTTTGTTCTAAAATTCATTTTTTTATTCTTAATATAAAAATATAATTAATATTAAAAAATAAAAAACGAAAAAAAAATAAATAGAAAAGAAGTTATATTATAATTGAATTGAATATAAAGTAATGAAAATTAATATTAAATCAAAAAATTCACAATTTAAATGCTTTATATCGTTAAAGTTTATAGGAATGAAAAAATATAAGAAATGAGTGTAATCGAATATTAATATAATTTTTTTGAATAAAATTAAATATTGAAATTATTTTTCATAGCAATATAAAATACCAAATAATAAAATGAAATCTTTTATTTTTCTTAAAAAATTATATTTTTATTATTTTTTCTAATTCAATTAATAAAATTAAAACAGCTTTGTAAAAAAAATATTCACTTAAATAGCCATTATTTTAACATATATATAAATTATTATAAAAAATAACAATACTTAAGTGTTTCAATAAATTTACAAAATAACTATTATTTATTATTGATAGAATTTTGATTAGTTTCTGCTGTTATTTCAGTATTATTTTTATTATTTCTCCTTTAAATTAATTATTTTTATTATTATTTAATAAAAACATATTACAATAATTTTGATTTTTCTTAGAATCATTAATTTTTAAAATATTACTTTCAATTGGGTTCATAAAAGAAACATTTTTTCTTTTACTATTCCCAATGTCTTCTTTATGATTAAGTTTTAAACAAGATTTTTTTTTTTTATATTTTTTTTGTAATAAAATTTTTGGAATATTCATTTTTGAATAATCTGTTGTTTTTTCATTTATTTTATTAGATATATAATCATTTTCACTTGTTGACAAAATATATTCATTGGAATTGAAATTATTTTCTATATTAAATAAGCTTTTTGAACTTTTTGGATTTATCTCTGTATTTAGTTCTAATGATTTTATTTGATAATTTCTTTTATTAATTGTATCATTTGAATATTTTTTAAAGTTTAAAGATAAATTATTAGAATTTATTTTTTCTCTTATTACAATTTTATGTTTATTTAAATGCTGTTTATACGCATTTATAATTTTTCTTACTTTATTTAATATCATTATTTCATTTAATCTCTTATTTTCATGATAATTTTGAGAATATGTTTTATTAAATGAGCTTATCCCAAATAAAAAATAATTTTGTTCAATTTCGTTATTTATTTGTAAATTTGATAAATTAGTTTCTATTTTTTTACCTTTTTCAGAACAAATATTATTACAATTAGTACAAGATTTAATTCCCATTGAAAGTGAAAAAAATTATATTTTATCTTATACTTAATATTTTTTATAAAATTTATATAAAATAATTATAATAAAAAAGAGAAATTAAAAAAAACATTAAAAGCAAATCTTTTTACACATAATCACTTTTTTTATATAACAAATTATCATAAATATTAATTTATATATTTTAATTATTTATTTTTCCAAATTTATATTTATTTTTTTTTAACAATTGATTTTTTACTTTTTGATAATTAAATTTATTATAAAATTCTTTAATAGCTAAATAATTTACATTTTTTTTCCTATTTAAATTAGGATCATAAGAATTAATTAAATGATTTGAAAAATCATAATTTTTAATTTCTTTAGATTTATTATTATTAAGAATACTATTTCTTGAACTTGAACGAGACAATTTTTGAAGTCTAATATAAAAAAGATTATTAATAGAATTTGGATTTTTTACTTTAGGAAATGAATTAATATCAGTAAAATCTGTATGAATTGGTTTAGAATAATAATTTTCAGAATCTTCTTTAATTTGTCTTTTTAAATATTTAAATTCATTCATATATATATCTTCACTTAAATTTTTTGATAAATTATTTTGATTAATACTATTATTTAAATTATTATTTATTTTATTTCCATAAATAAGATCTGAATAATTTATATTTCTAATTGAATTATTATTTGGAATTATTAAACTTTGATTATATTTAATTGAAGAAGGTATTCTATGAATTACTGGTAATATAAGTGTTTCTTTTTTTTGAATATCATTTGATTTTTCTAATCTTTGTATAAAAATATTTTTCATTTTTAAATTTATATTTGCGTTTTTATTTACTCTTCTCATATTATTTTTTACACTATTTATATCAAAATAATTATAATAATTATCAATTGCTTGTTTTGTATTTTTTGTATATTCAAAATCAATTTTAGTTAAAGTTGAATTTTTTAATACAATTAATCTCTCTAAATTATTTTCTAATTGTTCCTTTGCTTTTTCTTTTATTATATTTTTTAATACTTCGTTATCTTCAATATGGCCATTTTTTTCTAATAAAAATTCATCAATATTCATTTTATATATTTTTGCTTTATCACTTATAACTCTTAAATTATAAATTGCTTTTCTATTATTATAAATAAATTCTAATAAACCAAAAGATTCATTTGTATTTAAAACAAATAAAGAATAATTTTTTTTATCTGAAATTATATTTTTAAGTGATATCAATGAATTATTTAAAGGAATATCATATTCAATTTGATTATTTTTTAAAATATCTTTATCCATAATTTTTAATTCTTGAATTAACTTTTTAATATCAAAAATATCTTTATTTAATAAAGTAATTTCAACAGTTCCTTCTTTTAAAATATAAATATTATCTAAAATATCATCTTCATGAAAAATATATTCATTCAATGCAAAAGTTTCTTTTTCTAATTTCGGATAATAAGCTCTTTCAAAAATATTTCTTCTAATAACATTAAAAATTGAATTTTGATAAATAGAATCAATTTCTTTTTCTTTGATTTTTATTTTTTCTTCTAATAAAGAATCATAAAATAGTTTTTTATTTATAACCAAAACTTTACTAAAATCTTTTGAACATTTTATACTTTCTTGTCTTATAAATTCATCTTTTCCAATTTTATAATTACCAAAATATTCTTTTTCATTTAAATGTTTAATGAATTCATTTTCAGCAATTTGAACTTGTTTTTTTTCAGTATTAAATAACTTAAAATAATATATTTCAGATTCTGTTAAAGAATTTAAAATATAATTATAATATTCTTCCATTGTCATATCACAATCAATAACTTTATTAAAATTAACTTGAATTGGTCTTTTATTATTTTCTTTAATTAAATTTAATATTTTATTTTCATCACCTTCTTTTGATAAATTAACTAAATCAATTTTAAAAATAATTTCTTTAAAATTAACAATATCATTATTTTTATAAACAGGAAAAATATCTTTATTAATTTTAGCAGTTTTGTTAATAACCATTTTTTCAATTTTATTTAAATACATTTCATAAAGAAATGAATAATATTCTTTAATATCCATTTCTTTAATTTCATATTTTAATTTATATAAAGAAAATTGACCTTCCATTATAATATAATAATTTTCTCCAATATCTTCTTCATAATAAATAACATTATTTTTGTGATAATTTTTAATACTCATAAATTGAGAAATTATAAAAAATAAATTTTGGCTTGAAAAAAATTCATCAGTTAAATCATCTTTCATTTCTTCTTTAAAATTAGTTAATTCTAAAAATTGATATAAATTAAATATTTCTTTTTGAGTACGATTTCTTATATCTTTTTTTAAGGATTCTTCGATAGTTTGTATTAAATCTTCATATGAAAATTTTGATTGATGAATGGGATTATCTTCATCCTCTAATACTTCATTAAATTTTTGATTTAAAAGTACTAATTCTTCATTAGTTAATTTATGTATTTCTTTTTTGGAATTTAATTCTTGTTTTATTAAGAGCTTTTTTGGCATTTTTTTTATTTCTTAAATAAGTTATAATGAAATTTGATTAAAATAATATTTATTAAAAAAATGAATTATTTGTATTTATTTATTTTATCTTTTCTTTTTTTATTGATCATAATTATTTATTGACATTGAATTAGTTAATATATATTTTTTTGTATTATCTGTCTTTTTCATATTTTTATTAATTCAATTAAATTAATAAATTAATTGATTTGATTTCTTTTTAATTTTTATTAATCTAATTATCTTATTTTTTACTATATATTTTCATTTTAAAATTTTAAATAATATTAAAAACAATTTTAAAAAAATTAAAAATAGAATTTATACCTTTAAAAAATAAATATATCAAATTAAATAAATATAAAATATAATAAAATATAATTTATAACCCAATTTAAAAATTTTTTTTAAATTCCGTTTACTTCTGTTGAATCAAAAGGAATAATAATATTATTTCTATTATTATTTCTAGTATTTATATCTCTTTCACTTTGAAAATTAAAATCACTTGTTTCAAAAGTTAAAGAATGAACTTTATGATGTCCTTTATTCTCATTTAAATCATTTACATTATCTAACTTTTCATCATTAATAGATTCATTTTCAATATTTAATTTTTTAAAATTATCTTCTTTTTCTTCTTCATTATCATCATCAATTAAATTATTATTATCTTTAATTAAATAATGTTTTTCATATTTAATTTCTAATTGACTTTGTCTATGATAATAAAATTCATTAATATTTTCTCCACAATGACAACAATTAAAAAGAGAAAAATTTTTTTTTATTTGAATATGAAAAAAAGTTCTTCCAATTTGGATATTTAAAGATAAATCAGGATTAATAATTAAATTTTGATTATGAATTAAAATTAAAGTTCCAAATTTTGAATTATAATCTTTTAAAACAACATGATTTCCTTCTCTTATTAAAATACAATGTATTCTACTTATTGATACATCAGTAAATGTAATTTCACATTCATTTCCTCTTCCAATTCTTAAATTTTTAAAGTTTTTTTCTAAATTAATAACATATAAAAATTTATTTCTTCTTGAATCAAATGTTAAAGTTTCTAAAACAATATATTTTTCATATAAAGAATGAAATTCAATAATTTCATATACTTTATTTTTATATTTTATTAAATCTGGAAATTTACTTTTACATAATTCACATTCAATATTTTTTATTATGAAAATAGAACAAAAGTCATTATTGTCTATTTTTATAAATGATTGTGTATTAATCCATTTTTTTAAACATTGATAATGAATAAATTTCATTGTTCCTGAACATTGACAAGGTTGAATTAAAGGATTATTATTTTCTAAATCTTCTTCTCCATAACATATTCGACATAATTTTTTATTAGATTTTTTATTGATTTGTAATATTTCTTCTTTATTCGTCATTGTCCTTCCTGTTAAAATATTAGATTCTATTATTGAATTATTAAAATTATTATTGTTTAAAAAATTAATAAAATTATTTTTTGAATTTATTATATTTTTATTATGAGTAAATGTATTATTTACTATTTTTATTTCTTTTACTCTTAAAGTTATTCTTCCTAATTTAAATATATCTCCTTCTTTTAAAATATATTTTTGAGGCTTATCTGAAAAATGTTTTGAAACAAATATAAAAAAACTATTATTTACTCCTTGAATTAATATATTATTATCATCAAAAGATACTTTATTAAATAATAATTTATAATTTTCTTCTTTCTTAATTTTCATTAAATGTTCAAATGTAGTATCTTTATTTATTTCATTTAAATAAACAATTGAATCATTTGTCCTATAAATTATTCCTGAATCATCTATTTCTAAATGATTCAATAATAATTTATTTTCATAATCAATTAATTCACATGCATCTTTAATCCATGTTTTTGTATCTAGAATAAGACTAAATTTTATTTTAAGAAATATTACATTTGATTATTTTTTGTCATTTAAATATTAAATTGTAATTAATTATTAATAGAATTATATATTTAATAAAGGAAGAAATATATATTTTAAATTATTTTTTTCAATTAAATCAAAATAAAAAAAATAAATTGTTTTTAATTAAAGTAAAATTAAAAATTAGTTTAATATTATAACAAAAAATTTTTTTTTTATATGATTAAAAAAATTATCATTAAAAATTTATACTTAATAAATAAAACATTTTTTTTATTCATTTTTTAATATCAAATTTTCTTTCAGAAAAAACACCATTTGATTTAATAATTAAATCTAATTCTTTTAATTTCTTAATTTGAAAACTTTTTTTTCTTTTACTTCCTTCTCTAGTTTTAGAATAAATAGAATTATTATTATCTTCATTATTATTAATATAATTTCTTCCAATAACAGATCTTATTTTTTTATGTGTTTTTTTTTTAGGAGAAGTTATACTAGAAGAAAAAAAATTTTTAAGCATATCATTTCCATTATTTAAATTATTAAATTCAATACTTTTAAAAGAGAGTAAATTATGTTTTTTTTTTCTTTGAGTTGCAAAATAAATTTTTGGCATTGAAAAAGTACTTTTTGTTTTATTATGAGAAACAGAAATTGAAGAATTTGAAGTTAAAGTAAAATTATTAATTAAATTCCTACTTACAATAGAAGAACTTTTATTATTTTTATTATGCGTTGAAGAAGGAGAAATTGATTTTGTTTGTATTGTTAATAATGGTTTTTTACTTTTATAATCCATCATTGTTCTAATATTACTATTTGGAATTGTTATTTTTGGTTTACTTTTTTTTTTTGGTATATTTAATTGAATGCTTTTTTTTATTAATTCACTTATTTTTATTTGTGGTTTTTTTTGATTTTGTTTTTTTTCTAAAGTTTGTATTTTTTCTATTAAATTTTCTATATTTTCATATGATTTATTATCAAAATTATTTGTATTATCATTATTATTAATTTCATCATATTCATTATTTTTATTTTTATTATTTTCATTATTTGTTTTATTATTTTTTTCTTTTTTATTTATCCCAAATAAAATTCTCATAATAGATTCACTTTGATTTAAAATATCATCATAAGCATCAGTGTCAAAAACATTCTTTACATTATTTTTCTTATTTTTTTTTTTTTGATTTTCTTCTTTTATTTCTTCTAATTCTTGTTGTTCATCTATAACTTTTTGTTTTCTCATAATATTTTTATAAATATATTTTGCTTCATTTAAAGGAGTATAATTAGGAAAAATAACACTAGTTTCAAAATAATATTGAGCAACTTTTTTAATTCTAATAATAGATTCATTTTCAGTATAATATCTTCTTAAAAATTCTGAATTATCATCATCAATTAAATGCTCTTTAAATAAAGCTACAATATGACATTTACCATTACATAATAAATTATTTATAACTAGAATATTATAATTTATTTCTATTGCTTTATAATTTTCTATCATTAATTTATGGGTTCTTTTTTCTATTATTGATAACATTGATGATTGTTGTTCGTCATTTATATTTGTTGATATTGTTGCATTTTTCCTTTTTTCATTTTTCATATTTTTTAAATTTATTCTAATAAATAATAAAGATAATGAAAATAAAAATAATATTTTTTTATTTTTTTATATTTAATTCTTTTTTTATATTTCATATTTACATGTAAATTTATTTTGAATTTGTTTTTCTTCATTTATTTTTTATTGTTTGTTTTTGTTTTTTTTGGAAATTTTTTTGTGTTTTGGTTGTTTAAAATTATAATCTATTATATTATTATTTAATATAATGTTATTTCTATATGTAATATTATACATTTTTATATTTGTTAATTGATTAAAATATGGATTTTGGATTTGAATTTGATTATTTATATTATATTCATTTAAAAAAATTTAAATTAATATTTTTTAAATAGAACATTTATTCATCTAAATTTAAAATTTTTTTTCTTTAAATTATATAAATTATTATTCATAAAATGTTCATATAAATCTTTTGTTTCATGAGAAAGAAATTTAAAACCTTTTTCATAAATAAAGCAACGCACATCAAATTCATTATTTAAATTTCAATATAATTGTTTTTATTTTCTAAAAATTCTTTACAAGTATTAACAAATAAAAAAATTATTAAATAAAATAAAATAATTTTTACCTTCTAATTGAATATCTAAAACATCACCAAAAATTTGAAAAAAAATTAAAAAGATTGTAAGAAATATTATCTTTTGAATTATTTTCAAAAACATTTGCAGGAATTGAAATATTTTGACTTTTGAATATAAATTTCTATTTAGTCATATAAACTATTTTTTTTAATTTCTTATAATAAAGATTTATTGGATTGATACATTAAATTTTTAAAAAAAGATTTTTAAATTATATTTTTTTATAATTTATTTATTTAATTATTTTATTTTCAATTATATGTTGAAAAAATATTTGAATAAAATACTATCATTAACTAAAATTAAAAATTCAATAATTCCTTTAATTGCAGATGATGAAGCATTAAAAATATTAAATTTTAATAATAAAGATAATCTCACTGTTGAAAAAGTAATTGAAAGAGCAAATAAATATATTGAAAATAATAACCCTTATCAAGGAGGAAGTTTTTATATTCAAAATAAAATTTATTATTCTAAATTAAAATTATTGCCAATTTGCAAAAATTATCATGATTATATTTTAAAAATGGAAAAGAGTAAAAATAATAAAGAAATAAATAAAAATAAAAATAATAAAATAGAAAAAGAACTTAAAAAAATAAATCAAACTCTTAATAAAAATATTTAATAAAAATAAGAATAAAATTTATAATATTTAAGTGAAAAAATAAATAAAATAATTAAAAAAAATTAGATAATAAAATAACAAATATTATTTTCAATCATCATCTTTCTTAATTAAATGATTAGTATCTCCCATATTAATATTCGAACTTCTAATTCTAATATTTCTATTTCTAACAAGACTATCTTCAACATTTCTTAATTGATTTTTACTAACATTTTCCTTATTATTACTTTCTAAACTACTTTGAATTTGATTTTCATAATTATCAAAGATATCATGTTTAACATTATTATTATTATTATCTTTATAAAAAATACTCAAAGTAGATTTTGGTGAAAAAAAACAAATTACTCTATTCCAAGAATAACAAATTCCTTTATATAATAAATTAATTCCAGGAGGTTTATTCCATTTTTTTTTAATATATTCGTAAAAAGTCAAATTTTTAAATATTAAATAAGTATGAACAAGTAATAATTTCCCTGTAAAAAAAAGAATAAAACAAACATCAAAAAATAAAACAAAACTCATAGAAAAAATAACAATAAAATCAAATTTATCTTTTTTTCTATTTTTTTTCCCATGAAAACAAATTAAAAAAATACAATAACAAACTTGAAAAAAAGCATTTAAATTAACAGTTAAAATAAGAAAATAAAAAAATTTATAATTTCTTTTTCCAATACAATTACCTAACCAAATACAATGATGATCAAATCTTTCAACACAATTATCACAAACAGCACAATGTGAAGTTCTTGGAGGACGAAAAATAGAACAAGAATAACAAAAATTTACATTTAAAATATTTCCATTTATTATATAACGAATTGAACTTTTAGTTAAAGTAGAATAAAAATCTTTATTTTGTCTTGTTAAAATTCCTGGATCTGTAAATCCTCCTCTTAAAGATGAAAAAATAGATATTATATATAATATTGATATTATAATTATTGGAATTAAAGATTGATATGAATATTTATTATAGAATTTTATTTGAATTGATATTATTATTATTGATGGTATTGATATTAAAAGAATTGATATGAATATTTGATAGTATTTTTTACCTGAAATTAATTTATTTTTACACCAAATTTTGTTATTGCCAATCTCTTTTTTATTGTTTTCCTGAAAGTCTATCATTGTTTATTAAATTTATTTTTTTTTTTTTTTATTTTAGGAATATTATTTAAATGGCTTTTTATGATATATAATTTTTTTTCATTTTTACTTTTTTTTATATAAGGGAATTTATTAAGACAATTATTTTTTGAAGTTTTATTTTTTTATTTTTTTAGTTATTTATTCAATTTTTTCTTAACTACTTACGAAATTTATATAATTTAAGAATAATTTAATTTAAAAAATTTTTATAAAAAACCAAATTTAAATAACTAACTTATTTTCTTCCATTTCTTTTTTAGAAAACTTTATTTTTTAACTTTCTTCTTTTTCTGCATATCTTTCCCAATGTTTATTTTGTTTTTTATCATATTTAATTGCTCTTCTTCTATTTCTTAAATATTTTGCATTTACTCCTTTAAGAGATTGATATCTATTTCTTTTTGGTCTTTTTATTCCATTTCTATGATTTTTATATCCTTGATTATGATTTGTATGATTTTTGCTCTTTGCCATTTTACTTTTTTAAATATTTAGATATTTATTATTTATATTTTAAAAAAATAAATAAATAATAAAAAATATTTTATTATTTTTAAAATAATATATTATTTTATTATTTTATTAAAGGTTTTAGGAAATACTTTTATTGTTTATATATTAGACATGGGGATTGGGGATTGGGGATTGGGGATTGGG